>JAFEMH010003015.1:227500-295525 GCA_022495995.1 Adenophora triphylla var. japonica
AATTACCTGCTAATCCTTCACTTTAACCAAATCTACATCGTAATATAATAAAAAATCGTATTGGTGATCGTTGGAGAGGTCGCTGAAGTTGATGGTCATTGTAGGATCGTGTTCTTATTAGTTTTGTTGACAATCGAGAATTTATTAACTTTTTCTCAGTTGTTTGATCGTCGGAATTGGTGGTCCACGGAGTTGATCGTGTTCTTAGCGGAGATAACTGAGAACTTACTGATAAGTTAAGTTCTCAGTTATTTGGTCGTTGGAGTTGGTGGTCGCCGGAGTTAATCGTTTTCATAGTAGTTTAGTTGACAACTGAGAACTTACTGATATGTTAAGGTCTTATGTTGTTTGATCACCGGAGAGGTTACCGAATTCGTTCGTGTTTTTAGTATTTTATTTGACAACTGATAAGTTAAGTTCTCAGTTGTTTGGTTGCCGTAGAGGTCACGGCGAAAAAAAGACACTAGATTTGATGGTTGCCGGAGTTGTTGACTGTAGAAAATGGGGAGGGGTGACCTAAGGTGATGGTGGTTGGAGAGAAAGTAAATTGATAAAGAGGGTGAATTTAGGAAAATAATGGAAGGGTGAAGTTAGTAAAATGAGTAGGAGAGTGTACTTATCAAGCTAGGAATTATATGGCTAGATGAAATATTCCTAGTATTACGAGGTAAAATTGGTAAGTGTGAGGGATTATATGGTAAATCCTTCTAATTTTAACCTTAGAGAAGTTGTAATAATAATTTAATACTTCCGTTGTCTGGTCTTAAACCAAACATTTTGTAATTTTCGTCTCGCACATCAAATTAGACCAGCAAAAATGGCAAAGGTTTGATACTTTTATATTTAATGGGATTCACGAGTCATAATTACAACAACAATACTCGAATTACAAACCCAAGATCTATATTGTGAGAGAAGAAAAAGAAACTAGGGGTGGGAGAAAGGGGAAGATTTTGAGCTTTATTTAGCAGATTGAAGGGACTCGGAGCACAGGAAACAAGGAGTGGTAAGGGGCAAAATGGGGAGGGTAGGGAAGAAGAAAGGCAGGTATGGAGGGTATGTAAGGGGCGACTGGGGTGATTGTAGAGGAGATTAGATTTTATGGCTTGGCTAAGAGATGAACAAGTGGGTAAGTAAGAATCTGAAATTGGAGTGAGATGTGTGGCCAATCAATTACTTCTAATATTTTTTTCTATGAAGTAATAAGTGTAGCAAAAGTTAGTCAGTTAGGTTACATGACTAACTTTCATTAAGTTTTTGTAGTCTCGTTATTCTTTTAACAAATTTATGGATGAAGTCATGACATTTGTTAAATATCTTCCTTTTTGGGTGGGATATTAGCCACTTTAAGACATTTTTCAGCAAAAGATGGTCATCCCGGAAGACAAGCCTTGAGCTCTTCGGTCAATCCCCCAATTGACAAGCTTAAGTAGAGGAGGATATCAAATTACCAAACACACTATTCAACAATTTATTGTACCACTTTTGAATATGAAATATATTAATTATAATGAGTATACCAGTTTTGAACCAAGCATGATAATAATTTAGACATAAATAAAAAGGAACAAGTGAATTTGATGTTGTATTTTATTCAATCGACTTCTTTGATAATTTATATTTTTATGTCTCTTCACGTTCCATAATCATAATTCATATTTGTGTGATTTCACAACATTCAGTATAAAAATTGACAATTCATCTCTCTATTTTTTACTGTTGTATGATTTTACAGTTGTATCATTTCATAGTTGTACATGTGATTTCGTAGTTGTGTGATTTAACATGCTCTTTAAACAATTAATAACCCAATTTATCATGTACTCTTTAAAAACAACTAATAAATTCATGTCCCAATCGCTCACAATTGCTATAATTTTTTATTTTGTTATTAACATTTTTTACTTTTAAAACTGATAAATTCATCCCAATTTCCCTTTTTTTCATGTTGACTTGTAAAACTGATAAATTCACATCTCATGTTATTCACAATTATGCCAAAAAAAATATTTCTCACTTGTAAAATTGATAAATTCATTTTTTAACTGATTTCAAAGTTTTGTTATTTCACAATTGTGTGATGTCATATGATGTTTAAGCTTAAAGATATGATTGTATTGAATTTTTTTGCATAAAATAATCAATTACTTATATGTTTAATTATCAATAGTTAACATGAATGTATAGAAAAATTAAATAAATGCACATATAAATAACCAATGTAAAGATTAAATAAAGTATGGGAGAGAAAAAGCTTAGTCTTAGTGGCAGCATAAATTGTTGGGATTAATCCATTACCTTAACCCAAGTCTTATACACCTCGCCTATATAAACATTTGGTTTCCTCGCCTATATAAACCTTTGGGTTCAGTTTTTGCCAATAACATTCATTTTAAATGGGTTGCCAAAGGAATGGATGAGGCGGTCGCAGGTGGTCGATTGACGGCAACTGGACAGACCGGTCGGTGGTCGGACTGTCGGCATATGATCGAAAGGCTGTTGGACTGTCGGCCAGTGGTTGTCGCTGGATGTGGTTGTGGGAGGCGGTGGTGACCGGCTAGAAGGGAAATTAGGGTAATTAAGGGCTTGGAGAGGTGGGGGTAGTTCTGACATTTAAAATTATTATAAAGAATGTTAAAGACTACGGGGGGTTTAAAATTTCACCCTATCTCATGAACTTATTGGTAAAAATTCCTAACAAAAAAAAATCGAAACTAAGCCATTACCTTAACCGAAGTCTTTGGGTTCAGTTCTGCCAATAACACTTATTTTAAACGGGTTGTCAATGGAATGGATGAGGCAGCCAGAGGTGTTTGTTGTTGGTGGTCGATTGATGGCAACTGGACGGCACCGGTCGGTGGTCGGACCGTCGGCGAATGATCGGAAGGCTGTCGGACCGCAACGACCAGAGGTTGTCGCTGGATGTGGTTGCCGGAGGCGGTGGTGACCGGCTAGTGAGAGAAGGGAAATTAGGGTGATTAAGGGCTTGGAGAGGTTGTGGTCGTTTTGACATTTAAAATTATTATAAAGATTGCTTGAACTCCGGGGGTTTAAAATTTCACCCAATTTCAGGAACTTTTCGATAAAAATTCCTAACAAATATCAAAAAAAAAATCCAAATTACGTCATTACCTTAACCCAAGTCTTATACACCTCGCCTATATAAACATTTAGTTTCCTTGAATTAAAAGTTCACCCATTTTATATTTGTAAGTTTCACTAAATACGTGAAAGAATGGCGAAAAAAGGTTCCCAGTTTTTAATTCCTTTCGTCTTTCTGATGGTTTCGATTAACTTTTTGGGCATAACATTTAAGGAAAATTAGGAGCGATAATGAGTGAGAGAAGGTGTTGTGAGTATAAAAAGTATAATATGAGAGAGAATAAATGAGAAGAATAATAAGTAATTTTTGTTTTAATTATGACAAGTGAATCCAATTAATTGTAAAAGTATAAAACCTTTCCCATTTTTGTTAGTCTAATTTGAGGTGCGGCAGACGAAAATGACAAAATATTCGATTTAAGATGAGACAACGGAAGTATTAAAATATTATTACAACTTCTCTAAGGTTAAAATTAGAGGGTTTTACCATATAATTTCTCACACTAACCAATTTTACCTTATAAAACAAGAAATATTTTAACTAGTCATATAATTCCTATCTTGATAAGTATACTTTCCTTCTCATTTTGCTAAGTTCACCCTCCCATCATTTTCCTAATTTCACCCTCTTTATCAATTTACTTTCTCTGCAACCACCATCACCTTAGATCACGCCTTCCCATCTTCTCCAGTCAACAACTCCGGCAACCATCAACTCCGGCAACCAATTCCGACGAATTTTTTTTTCCGCTGGCGACCAAACAACTAAGAACTTAACTTATCAGTAGTCAACTAAACTACTAGTAACATGACCAAATCTGCCGACCACCAACTCCGGCTACCACAACTCTGGCGACCAAACAACTGAGACTTAACTTATCAGTAAGTTCTCGGTTGTCAACTAAACTACTATGATCACGATTAACTTCGACGACCACCAACTCCGGTGACCAAATAAGTGAGAACTTAACTTATCAGTAATTTCTCAGTTATCTCCACTAATAACTCGATCAACTCCGTCGACCAAATAATTGAGAAAATATCAATAAGTTCTCAGTTGTCAACTAGACTACTAAGAACACAAACAACTCCGACGAAAAACAAATTCGACGACCACTCCGGTGACCAAACAAATGAGAACTTAACTTATCATTAAGTTCTCAGTTGTCAACTAAACTACTAATAACACGATTAACTCCAGTGACCACCAACTCCGGCGACCAAACAACTAAGAACTTAACTTATCAGTAGTCAAGAAAATATTGCCCCGCACAATCTCCACAAGAAAATATTGCCCCGCACTGGTGCTAACGGTTCTGTGGCAATCTTCTCTTAAGATAAAACAACTTATTATTTTTTATAAAAGCCCTTCAAATCAAAAACTCGACGAACTCAACCGTGTTTGTCACTTACAGACCTTTAGAGACTTTATTCAACAAGATGATATATTTTCTAATAGATGTATTGAGAATTCTATAGAATTCTATAAATAATTCACATAATTCCATTGAATTATGTTTCTAAATTGTGAATATAATGATGAATGACAAACAAGGAGGGTGTATTTATAATAATTGAATAGTTATAGTGTCTTTTATGTTAAAACCATAAGTATAGATACATTAAATTTATTCCATCCAAGCAAAGGACACATACGTTAGCCTTTAAACTGAAAATAAGTCCAAAACAGCCACATTTGTTAAATATTTAACTGAAACACGCGAATCCCGTTAAGTTTATGATAGTTATGTTAAGTTTCTGACATAAAGTGGTCTTTTTGTAAACTTTTCGACGGAAACTGGCAGTTATTGTTAAATTTCTAACGGAATCTGGCAGATACAGTTAAATTTCTAACAGAAAGTCATGTCTTTACACTAAATATAACATATAGACATGTCTTTTCGCTATTTTTCTAACAGAATATTAACAAAGTTAGGTTTTAGGACTCAAAAGTGATAATATGTTAACCAAACATAATAATCTCTTGATCCAACACATTTTTCACATAATTTGGTGTCTCATAAAACAAAAAATATCTTTTCCATATCAATTAATCTTTTAAACTTACAACATCAAGTAGATACTTCCAATATTAATTTCTCATTCACCCAAAATTGATTTTGAGAAAAATAAATACATCATTTTAATCTAGTTAAAATGTAGGGGTGTAAATGGTTGTGTTTGAGAGAATTTACAAACCAAATCACTATATAGTTATCTGTTTGAAAAAAATTCAAACCGAACCGAACATGAAAAATTCAAACCGAACCGAACCAAACCAAACCGATATGTTTTGGTTCGGTTTGGTTCAAAATGCGGTTTAATTATGTGGTTCAAACCACGGTTCAGATCGCGATCAAGACTGTGGTTCAGATTATGGTCTGGACTACGGTTCAAACTCGATTTAGACCGCAACTTATTATCACATTTGTTTAAATTTTTCGTGATCACGGAGGAATAGCAAACGATGTGGGTGTTTAAAAAGAAAGTCAGAGGAAGAAGAGAGAGACCAGAGAAAGAGAGAGAGAGAGAGAAGGAAGAAAAATACTTTACAATGTCGATCGTGAAAAGAACTTGATTATTTAAGTGTCTCAACGAAGATAACAAATAATAAAATTAATATTAAATAAGATATAAAAGTGGGTTGGGGTTATGATTAGTCTATGTAATGTAGAATTTTTTATTAATCTAACAGTAAATATTAATAATATATACGAAAATATTAAATAAGATACAAAATGGGGGTTAGGATTAGTTTATGTAATGTGGTTTGGTCGGGTGGTTTAGTTATCAGTTTGGTCTCGCGGTTCGATTTAGTGGTTCGGTATCGTGGTTTCAAATTGGGATTCGGTTTGGTTTGGTCTGGAGGGTCAGACCACAAATCAAAACAAACCATGTGGTTTGCTGATATTTGACATCGAACCGAACCATTAATACTTGAAAATCAAACTAAGCCGAATAGTTTGATTCGATTCGATTCGAATCGCGGTTTGAATAGAACCAGTTACACCCCTAACAAAACATGCATGTATGTATATGGGCCATATGGGCATATGTTAATTTATCTACATATATTACTTATTTTATCCTTTTTCTTGAAATGATAATTTTAAAGAAGATTATATGGACATACTCCCTCCGTCCCATAATAGCTTACTCGTTTACTATTAAGAACGGAAAATAAGAAATAATGTTGTTAAAGTAGGAGTTGTGAGTGGTAGAAGAGAGAATGAGTGGAGAGAATAGTAAATTTGAAAAGTGTTGTGAGTATGACAAGTGGGTCCCATGAATAAAGAAGTATTAAAAGGTTTCCTTTTAAGGAAAGTGTGACTTTAAAGTGGGACGCCCAAAATAACAAAATGGGTAAGGTAATATGGGACGGAGGGAGTAGCAACTAATGCATTATGTCATTTCTTCCGTTCTATAACTTTTTTTAATCTCACAAACCCAATACCAACATGCTTTTATTTCTCTATATTTTAAACTTAACAACGATCATCAAAAACCAAAAGTCTAGCCCTCTTATTCCTAGCAATTCTAAGTCTCTTGATAGCCAATTTGTGTGAAGAAACCTGCACATCAATCAGAAAATATAAAAATAAATTAGGAAGTCATAGACAAGTACTTTTAATATTTCTATCAAGTTACAAAGTTGCAAATTTTGAATTCAAATTACTGAAGTAAGAAATATAGCAATACCAAATATTTCGGTCTCATAAAAACCATTTGGAATTCAACCAATGCACAACACAATTGCTTTACTTTTCATTTTTTCAATGTAATTTAATCATCGGACCACCCTTTGATGTCTTTTATTGACACAAAAAATTACATAATAACACAAATCGAAAACTTAAGAATTAGTGTCTTAAATTTGAAAATCTTCCATTAAAAGTAAGTAGCATATTTATTTATATAGATCATTATTTTAACAAAGCCATTACTCCTGTTCAAAGAATAGTAGCAAGGACATCTGATGCTACCATAAGAAATTGTGGTTGCACAGGGACTGAACTGGACAAGAGACTCCGGCTGCTTCCTTGCTTGGTTGATTGCCTACACACGGGAACACACGTAAACTAGGCCGGGGGTGACTCCGGCGAACCCCCTCCGACGTGAGAATAAGGTTAGATGAACAAGGTGGTAACAATATCAATGGAAACCCTAGAGAGAGAGAAAGTAGAGAGAGATACATACCCATGCAAATGACACTATTCATCCTTTTATACTCCCAAGCCCCCCATGTGCCTTGCACATGGGGGGACACTTGTCAATCATCCAGGAAGGGCTCCCAACCAACCTCAAGTTAGTGGGATTTCACTATTCACCTTGTCACATCAATCACCCATCACAAGCGGTCAAGGTTAGGGGCGCAGGCGCCAACCGGAACTAGGCCCTGGGAACGCCCAAATGCCCATGTCGCGTTGGCGACAACCCAAGGAAAGAGGGCAACATTCTAAATGTCGCCTTATGCTGGATGTCCCGCGGGAAATGGATCCCCCTCATACACACAATCATAATGAACTGCAGCTATTCTGCCATGTTTCTCGCATGACCCTATTGCGTATGTGGCCATACTCTCACACGCCTTCTTACCGTTGTTTCATTTAAGCTCATGTCGCCTATTCCTTTAAGGTCGCTCCGTTGCCACAATTCTCTTGCATGGTCCCGGTCCAGTAGGCTCGGCCCATGTCTAGCTAGTGGGCCTAATCCCTAGTAATTGGGCCCAATCCATTTTGCATGATCGCATCAGAAGCCCCCAAGTTCAAGCCTTGGACTATTAATGGTCCAGGCGAGAACTTTTACAGTTGTCGGATGATTCTCGCGGTTTTTTGCTTAGGCGACATGGAGCGAATGCCGCCATTTTGAATGCCTTAGAAATTAGGGGTCCCCCTTTCTCGCACGAATCTGCTCCCATGCACACTTTCTACACGACTTTGCACTCTACACTCACGTCTGTGACTTCTATCTCTCCCTGAAACTGAATTTTCTGACACTATCCCGCAGCCCCCAATTTACTTGGTCCTCACTTCTATCCACAGGTCATGTCTTCCTCCAACTCAACCTCCAGCCATGATGTCTCGGATACCTTGGCGGTTGAGACTTCAACGCGACCACCCATCTCGCAGGGCTCTTCCAACCCTGAGGTCACCGGATCTAGCAGCTCATCTTACACAGATTTCCAAACTCACTATCATGTCAAGTATGGAATTAACCCCGATATTTACCATGTAGAGCCATACACTGGAGACTTGTCTCTTGCTTCTATGTGGCATAGGAATGACGGTGTCATTGTTGCCATTTTGTTCAACGCCCACGCAGCTATTATTGACCTACACCCCAATGCTATTAGGGTCCTCACATGTTGCTAAGTGATCTACAGGGCTCTAAAATAGGAACCCTCCGTCCCCTTGATTGTCCATTTATTTGATGGTTATACGGCCGTTTCTCAGCGTGAATGTATCATCGAAAATCGCCTTTCCATCAAATACAAAAAACCTAGGCTCTTGACCCCTTTACCTCGTAAAGTTCACAATTGGCAATCCAACCCGCTTTTAATTACATCTCGCGTGGGCTGGACTCATCCCTGCGAGATTGGCGACATTTACACGAAGATTGAAACCCGCAACGCCTTAGTTTCCGGCGACACTAGGCTGAGAGAGAAAATTTTCAAGGTTCTAGAAGATGCAATCGATACCGGGCTGGCCTTATTCTCGTGGCGAGATATTCTATCTCTCCCTTCCCTACTTAGGCGAGTTGGCCTTCCTGACTATCGTTACCCAGATGATGAGCCCCGCTTAACCGTAACTCAACCTGATCCATATCCCGGCTGGGATCTCCACTACGAAAACGGTTTTGCAGCTGAGTGCGGACCTTGCCAACTAAAAGGTCACTGCTGCAAGACTATGTATGATGTTCTAAGTATTTTTCTCGCCTCTGTCTTATACCTTTTACTTCACCTTTCTTATCACTTTTCACTAACTGTTTCCTTCTAATTCAGGATTTCGACTTATGGATGTGTCTGATAGACGTGCTGCTGCTGCTGCTAAATCTGACAGTCGCCGGAAGCGACTTACCGATGCTCGCCAAACCGACCTATCCAAGGCTGCTGAAATAGAACTTCCAATCTCTCTTCAAGGGGATGACTCAGAGGCAATAGCTCGCGAGAAAGTTGCTGTTGTCGTCGAGAAAGCCGCAGGCCACGTCCGAAAATCTAGCAGAGCCAAAACCCCGCTGCGATCATCCACCATTTCGCTAAGAGACGAAGAGATGGAAGTAGAGACTGTTGAAAAGGAAGCTGATGTAGCTGTTGAAGAGTTTATCCCGCCGGCCATTTCCCCCCGGCCCGTTGGTTCCCGCCCCCACAAAAGGGGGCGGACTGAGGAGGATCCAGAGGCCGTGGAAGAGGCTTCAACTGAGGCCAAGGCCGAACTCGTGAGCTGGCTTAGAGAGGGGTTTGAGATGCCCTCTGACAGGGAAGGTTTTTATGACCTAAGTGTGGAGATTGCTTCCGTTCCCAAGTTGACAGGTTTGAATATTTATTCTCGTGACCCCAACAATAGTCTCATCGCTGCCGGCATCATTGAGCTCACAGGAGATAAGGCGGCAATCGATGAAGTGGTGGAGCAAGATATCAACTTTTCCTTGAACTTGGTTGGCTTCAAATTTGTGGAGTAAGTGTTGTCGCTCATGACTTGAGCTTTTTCACTCTTTCTAATATACTGATTTTCTTCCCGCTATCCTTGCAGATCGCGAGTACCTTACATGGGTTCAGGAATAAATACAATCGTGTGGTTCGCGAGAATGAGAAACTGGAGAAATCTCGCAAACGGTTTTTGGGGGAGAAGGAAAAATAAAAGAACAACTGTGTGGAGATGGAGAGGGAGTTGGTCGCTCTTCAAGGCGAAAAATTGAAGATGACGGAGGCCCTTAAAGCTGGCGAGAACAAAGAGAAAAAACTGAATGATGAGATCTCTGCCCTCAAGCTGCAGTCGGAAGAAAAGCTTAAGGCATTAGAGGCCGAGAATCTAGCTTAGGCGACTTCCATTGATGAGCTGGTAAAGGAGATAGCCGCAAACAAAGAAAAGGCGGAGACTGACGCCATGGACATGTATGACAAAGCTTTATTCCATGCCATGTGGGCGGCGGCGGCAAGTTCTGAGGAAATCCCGGCCATCACTCCTGAGCTTCTCGCCATGTGGGGATCTGAGCAAATCTATAGCGATTTATGCTGCCGCGGCCATTCTCTTGTCCCTTATGAGGAGAGCGAGCTCAAGGCCCTGGCCGCGGAAGACAGGCTCTTAGGCAAGCCGGTTTGGGTTCCTCCTCCGCTGGTCGACAAGGATGCCTTGACGATGTGGGTGGATTTGATCGGCGAGAAGGCCAAAGCCCTCAAGGACACCAAAGATGCTGCTCGTGAAGTGCTTCATGCTGCCAGGACCTCCGCCAGTGGGAACCACCCATCTGCCTCTTGAAAACATTACTCCTCTCTTTGAAACAATCTATTTTGGTTTGCATCAAACAATTTACTTTTCTGCTCTTTAAATCTTGGTTTTGTCGCTTTTTGGGGATGTCGCGGTTTGCGACTTAAACATTGAAGTTTTATTTTTGGCATTGTGTCGCGGTTTGCGACTTAAACACTTTGACATGACTTGTGGGATTGCGGTTTGTGAGTTTATGCTATATCCTAATGTCACGGTTTGCGACTTGCACCTTTCTTTATTTTTCGCCTCTATGCATGATTTCTTTAACTCTTGCCTTGTTATACTTTAGGTGTCACAAAATGGCGACTTTGCTTTAACTTTCTTTCATACATGCTCCTTTGATGCCTGTTTTGGTTATTTGAATGTCGCGGTGCGACTTCGTCTCCATACTTTATCTTCCTTCAAATGTCACTACTCTGCTTACTGTTATTTGTTTTAAATTTTACCTTTGATATGTCGCCATTTTTGCTTCGATAGTTCATCGAAGACTCCCTTCCCTTTCTCTAATCTATATACGTACTACTCCCTCCAAAAGAGTGAGGCTTGTCTTTAGGCAGCCTTACTCAATTATTAGAGTCATAGGTGACATTCTAGCTGAAGTATCCCAAGGAAACTTCGCTAGATCAATTCTGGTTTGCGGTAGTCGCCTTTTGCCTGAAACTAGCTTCTTCATGCCGCATGATTTGGCGCCCAGGAACTACTATCTACAAGGCGCCGCACATGGAATTGCACTCTCCAAGTCGCAAGGGTTGGTGCAAAGGAACCACTATCTCCAAGGCGCCGCCCCTTTCCTGCCCATAAAAAACTGGGACTTTTCTAGGCGCCTGGCATTGCACTCTTCTAGGTCGCCGCGCCTGGAATTGCACTCTCCAGGTCACAAGTTTTGGTGCCAAGGAACCACTATCTCCAAGGCACCGGCCCTTTCTCGTCCATAAAAAGCTGAGACTTTTCTAGGCACCTAGCATTGCACTCTTCTAGGTCGCCTCGCCTGGAATTGCGCTCTCCAGGTCGCAAGGTTTGGTGCCAAGGAACCATTATCTCCAAGGCACCGCCCCTTTCTTGCCCATAAAAAGCTGGGATTTTTCTAGGCGCCTAGCATTGCACTCTTCTAGGTTGCCGCGCTTGGAATTGCACTCTCCCGGTCGAAAGGTTTGGTGCCAAGGAACCACTATCTCCAAGGCACCGCCCCTTTCTCGCCCATAAAAAATTGGGACTTTTCTAGGCGCCTAGCATTGCACTCTTCTAGGTCGCCGCGCCTGGAATTGCACTCTCCAGGTCGCAAGGTTTGGTGCCAAGGAACCACTATCTCCAAGGCACCGCCCCTTTCTCGCCCATAAAAAACTGGGACTTTCTAGGCGCCTAGCATTGCACTCTCTGGGTCGCCGTGCCTGGAATTGCACTCTCCAGGTCGCAACGTTTGGTGCCAAGGAACCACTATCTCCAAGGCACCGCCCCTTTTTTGCCCATAAAAAACTGGGACTTTTCTAGGCGCCTAGCATTGCACTCTTCTAGGTCACCGCGCCTGGAATTGCACTCTCCAGGTCGCAAGGTTTGGTGCCAAGGAGCCACTATCTCCAAGGCACCGGCCCTTTCTCGCCCATAAAAAACTGGGACTTTTCTAGGCGCCTAGCATTGCACTCTTCTAGGTCGCCACGCCTGGAATTGCACTCTCCAGGTCACAAGGTTTGGTGCCAAGGAACCACTATCTCCAAGGCACCGCCCCTTTCTCGCCCATAAAAAGCTGGGTCTTTTCTAGGCGCCTAGCATTGCACTCTTCTAGGTTGCCGCTGTAAGTACCCCAATCTGGATCACTCTCTTCCGAGCACATGGGAAACACTGCAGACTCACAAACGCAGTCTCGAAGACCTCTGACACTCAAAACCCTCAAAAACCCCCAACCAAACCAAGGGAGGAACCTTTCTGGGATAAAAAGGACAAAAGGGACCTTTTGGGAATTATTCAGAAATCAGAAAAGCACAAATGGTCCGTACGGACCTCTTTGCTGCAATGATTACTGAATCCCCTTAAAGTCCAATATATTCCCTCAAATCCCGGAGAACATCATTACTGGAATGCATGGTTGGTCCGTACGGACCTCTTTGCATGCATAGTTGGTCCGTACGGACCTTATTGCACCCAGACATCATCATTTCAGAAATCCTCATCATTCCCTTAAATCGAGAAAAACCAAAAAATTGGATTACTTATAAGGTCCGTATGGACCTTATTGCAGTTTTCCTACACTATAAATAGAGGGCTCCCCCTCCCTCATTTACACACATTTCCCTCTTCTCTCCTCTCCCCCCAGCCTTCAGGCTCCCCTCTAAGACCCTTCGGGGCAATCCCGGCCCCTTTCGGATCCTTCCGAGGCCTTTCGAGCTCCCTTGTGATTCTCCGAAGCCTCCCTGAGCGCTCCTGCGCTGCCCCGAGGCACTCTCGAGGTACTCTGAGGCCCATCGTGGTACTCCGAGGCCTTGCCTGGTCTTTCCCAAGGTGTCCCGGCTCTTTCCGAGTCAAACCGACAACTTGAACGCACGTTGAACCTCTGACCGAATCCAACCGACGATTCTAACGCACGCCGAAACTCTGCTTGAGTGATCCCTGCGATCCCAATGCACGCCGAACCTCTGCCCAAACGCAACCTACAATCCCGACGCACGCCGAAACTCTGTCCGCAGACAACCGGCTCCTCCCGAAGCAATCCCGGTCCGTACCGAAACACTATTCCATCCTCAAACACTATTCCCTAGCGGAAGACAGACACGAACCAACATTGATAAGGCTTCCTTCCTACACTATTTCAATACATTTCAATAAAGCAGTGTACAATGTAGACATCCGATACAACATGCATTTTTAAAAGCACATACACACACACACAACAGTTAAAGAATATTAGGGGTATCCGAAAGACTCGTTTTTACGAGGCGACTCGGGTGAGCTCTAAGATTCTAATATTCTCTTCCCGAGGAGTCATCTGACCTCCGAACTCAAAATCTCATCACACAAAAACAGTTTATTTTTAAACTGATGCCCTTTTTCAATGTTTTGGGCTTAATAAAAACGGCGTGGCGACTCTACAAAGCAAAAACACGGCGAGACACCTCCCAACTAAACGCTGCAAAGCGGGAATGAGCCAGATGCCGGGGCGCGAATGCGCTGCCTCTCGGATCCGGGCGAACTTTCCCGAAACAGCGACGCATTACGAGAAAATGTGAGATTGCCGGGGCCCCCGCGCGCGAGCCGGATCCGGGTAGTTTCAGTTGGCGACTTTGCTGGGGATTATTTTGTTTTAAAAAACTTTTAAACAAAACAAAAGATTTTTAAAACGATGATGAGGGTCAAACTTTCATTTTACCCCTTTTCTTTAACTTTTGTGTGTGTGTGCATGTGCTTTACTTTTTATTTTACAAAAATAAAAATACAAAAAAAAAATGCATCAATATACATCTGTGCATACATTTAAAATTCTTCAAAAACTTCTATTTTACTCAGAAAAAGAATTTTAGAGACCGCACACTACGCGCACTGCTGCCTCGGTTACACCGCACACTACTCATACTGCTGCCTCGGTTACACCGCACGCTACGCGCACTGCTGCCTCAGATACACTGCACACTACAACCCTTAACCCGGAGTGGTCTCAGTTGCAGTTCGTTTGGCCTTCCAACGCCACTCAGACGCGCACGGGATCATTCCAAACATCCCATCCTAGCCAAGCGTCAACCCTGCACGTTTGAGTCTTGAGTCACACTCTGTCCAGACTCGCTTGGTTTTTACCCAGTCCGTGTCATACAGCCTGGATACATATCCCATGCCGGCCATTTTCTGAGTCGAAGCTCGGAACTCAAGATCCCTTGTGTAAGTAAAGCGATGAAAGGTCATGCTAAAATCTTGACCCGATCTTGATTTTCCGAAGCTACACCCAGACGATGTTCCGTCCCGGATATACATCCATGCTCACATGACACCATGTCATCAAGCCTTTGATACGCCAGCCATAACGATATGACCCAGCCAACGCCTAGCATCACAGATCCCTTGCGCAAGCAAAGTAAAGAAAGGTCATGTCGAACTGCCGGCTCGGCTCACTATTCACATGGCTAACGCATCAAAACGAACATGACAGGCTCGGTCCTTAGGTTAGATTTTTCTTTTAGGCCGGTGGAAACCGCTTGCCCTATAGGACCCTCGCCCGGGGCTGTCCACCCTGGGATGTCGAAATACATGTGCAAAACGAGGGGCTTATAGTCGCACAAATGGTCTCCACTGACCCAGGATCTAGCATAGTTGCGAAAAAGAAGAGCAATCTTTTCCAACCTACCTAGGACTCTGAGAAAACATGTTTTAAGTAAATTGAAATAAAAAAAATATAAAAGAAGCAGAAACCGCATGCCACATGAGCTTTCCCCCCTTTTTATCCCGAGAGGCCATTTCCGTGTCTAAACCTTTCCCGTCACCCCCTCCAGCAAACTGAGAGTGATCGAGAGTACTCGGGAACCAGTCTCCCAGTGTCAAAGCCGCAAGGTCCAACTTCCTTCCCAGCTCTGTCACCAGGACAGTCCGTCAATTCCCCATGGCCAAGTCAGTGGATAACAACGATGAGAACGGGACCTTACCCCCAAGAAATTTCCCAACATTGGTAGAAGTTTGGCAGGTCCTCATGGCTATTGAAAAACGCCAAGGTGAACAACAAGCCTGGATCGAAGGTGCCATGCACCACTTCGGGACATTAGCCACCCAACTACCTGGGGCTTCCCAAGTCATGCTCGCTCCCGGCAGCCTTCTAACGTCTCTCATTGTCTCCCGTAAGTCAACTCCGTTGCCCTGCAGA
Source organism: Adenophora triphylla var. japonica (assembly GCA_022495995.1). Classification (NCBI taxonomy): domain Eukaryota; kingdom Viridiplantae; phylum Streptophyta; class Magnoliopsida; order Asterales; family Campanulaceae; genus Adenophora; species Adenophora triphylla. The sequence goes on from JAFEMH010003015.1 coordinate 242,921, forward strand.
CGTAGCCATGCGGTTATGACATAAATCCACAAGACCCCCCGGAGGGAAACATGCCCATTCAGCCTCCTGAGGTCCCGGTACCATCGCCGAACAACGAACACATCTGGTGGGATGTCTGCGATTGCAGTGCTTGTCTGGAAATGGAATTCCAAGATGAAATGAACGAGGGCCGCCCTCGAAGAAAGAAGAAACCCTCTTCTCAACAAAAACTAAAGAAGAGATACGAATCCGGCGACCCCACAGTTGGAACCCTCGGAGAACCCTCAGGAAAGTTTGACTACTACGTCATCTACTCCAGCAAATCTCCTCAGCCTAGCTTTGCACATGGCCACGACAACGTCTGCTCCATGATCAGCTGGGACGAGCTCCGCACCGCCACCGAAGGCCCGAAGGTCCAGATACCTCAACCCCTGTCTTGGGAAGATCTCAAAGCCACTGTTGATGCTTCCACAAAAGCCATGACGATGAACGAATTGAAATGCGTAGTCTGGCCCTATGCCAATCAAGGTCCTCCCATTACAGAGATAGGAGAGACAAGCAAAGCAGTAAAGCCAGAGGTGAACGTTCTGACACGTTCCGGTCAAATCCTGATGAATCCTCCCCGGGCAGACAAAAGGCCAGCCATACAGGCCACGAGGCGAAAAGGGGCCCTACGCCAAAGAAGCCGAAACCACGGACCCGAAGGTCAAGATCCTGTCTTAGCTCGGCTCAAGCATACCCAAGCTAACATCTCGCTACGGTCCCTACTCACTTCATCTTACCCGCACAAGCTCAAGTTGGAAGAAAGCTGGCCCGAGACCATTGGTTCCCATCACGGTGACACACGATGAAGCCGGTTCAAATGATTGGCAACGTTAATTACGGCAACATCATCACTTTCACGTAGCTCGACCTTCCAAAATTTGGGGTGACCACAATGAGCCTCTCTACATAATGCTTCAACCGGACGAGCGTCGTCTCCCTCGGGTCTTGGTAGATGGGGGATCATCAATGAATGTCACCGCCATCAAAAATGCCGGATTTGCTAGGGATCAAAGCAACCGATCTCAAGCCCTCAACTCAAAGTAATCAAGGCATACGACTCAACGTCTTGCCCGAGTCTTGGGAATAGCCACTGTAAGTACCCAAATCCGGATCGTCCAAACTGGGCCGTAAAGTTAACCGAAATCCGTTAACCGCCCGCTCCAGGTTAACCGGAACTCGTTAAACTCCCGTTCTTTGTGCCAACGAGACGTCCCGGATCGCCTGCATCCCGACAGCGAACCGTACTTAGCACGTGACATCTCACGTAAAAGTATGGCTTTCCCTGAAAAACGCATTTTCCGGCACTTTCCGGGGGCGTTTCGGACATTTCCCGGACTGTTATTTTTAAAAACGGACAAAACCGGGACCGAGGGACAAAATCCCACCTCAGCTGGTGACTCAGAGGGCACGTGGCAGCCATGCCACCTCCCTCTAGTCACCCTTCAATCAATTTCAAAGGGAAAAGACCAAAATGCCCCTGGTTTGCAAGCCAAGTCCGGCCGGACTCACTGTGCACTTTTCCTGAAATTGCCAGCAAGTCCCCCAGATTTCCAAAATCCCCAAAACCCCCTGAAATTCAGTCCAAGTCCGGCCGGACTCCTACCGCACTTTCACCCTATAAATAGAAGTTGCTGTCAAAGGCAAGAAAAAGGATTTTTCACACCAAAAATCACCACCCCCCACGGTCCAAACTGGTTTTCACCCCTCCCGAGCTCCCGTTTTGTCTCGATTCGCGTGAAACCTTCGTATTTCGATCAAATACGCACCCTACAACTTCGAAACAACCTTTCGAATCACTTTCCGTGTCCCGTACACACCTCCCGAGCCAAAGGAGTCGACCCTAGCCATAGGTATAACTCCCTCTCTCTGAATCTTCCGTTCCTGCCTTTCGGTTTACGCGCCGGCCGCTATAATCAAGCTTTCGAACGCCGTTATCAAAATGTAGACGCTTCCGTCTAATCTGGGTCCGATACGTTTAGCCTCGATCCTCTTCTCTTTCCGTAAGAGAAGTAATCACGGGTTAAAACGGCGTTCCGACCCCGCCCGTTTACTTTCATGTCATTTACAATTCCGAGCCGTTTGGCCTCGTTGATCGTCATTTACAATTCCGAGCCGTTTGGCCTCGTTGATCGTCATTTACAATTCCGAGCCGTTTGGCCTCGTTGATCGTCATTTACAATTCCGAGCCGTTTGGCCTCGTTGATCGTCATTTACGAATCCGGATCGTTTGATTCCGTTGACACCGCTTTAAATACTGTCATTTACAAGTCCGATCCGTTTGGATTGTGATAGTATTTACTTTTCAAAGTCCGAGTCGCAACCCGATTCGTTGATCGCATGTCATTTAATACGTATTTTTCCCGTAAAAATCGTTAACAATGTAATGCCCGGTTCAAAACCGGAGTTCGTCCGTCGAACTCTCTTTCAAAACGCGCGAAATGACGTTCGGCCTCCGAATGCTCATCTTCAAACTCAAAGCCGCCATTTGACACTTAAAATCATTTAATACGCATTTTTCCCGTAAAATCGTTAACAATGACTCGTATGGCTCAAAATCGACGTTTGCCACGCAAACGCTCATTTCAAACTCAAAATCGACGTTTGCCACGCAAACGCTCATTTCAAACTCAAAGTCGACGTTTGCCACGCAAACGCTCATTTCAAACTCAAAGTCGACGTTTGCCACGCAAACGCTCATTTCAAACTCAAAATCGACGTTTGCCACGCAAACGCTCATTTCAAACTCAAACCGACGTTTGTCATTCAAACGCTCGTCTTTTCAAAAGTCACCTAATCAACGTTTGTCATTCAAACCAAGATTAAGCTTGTCATTCAAGCCCCCATTTCAAAACACACACACACACACACGATTTCGAGAAAGGTAGAAAGACTCGTCATGCGAGGCGTTTCGGGCGATCTCGTAATACTCTACCCGAAACGTAACCTGACCTCCGAACCTAACAATCTCTGGTACTAAAAGCTTTTTACTCGTTTTTGCTGCCAATAAAAATGATCCCCTTTTTTTTTAAAAAAAGCCTTTTCCTAAGTTTTTGCTACCAATAAAAACGACACCTTTTCACAAATAGCCGTTTCTCAACGTTTTGGGCTCAAAATACAAAAACCGCGTGGCGACTCCTCATTTTGTTCCTTCCCATGAAGCGAGGTCTCAGACACCAACCCCCCGCGAAAGACAACCGCCTTTTCCGCGCCCCTTCGCCCCGCGCGCGAAAAAGATCGGGTAATTTCAGTTGGCGACTCCGCTGGGGAAAAGATACTTTTTTCAAAACTGCCGATGTTTTCAAAAAAGCCTTCCGTGGGTCAAACTTTCGTTTACCCTTCCTCGTTCTCGTGTGTGTGTGTTACTTTAAACCTCGAACGGTTTTTTTCAAAAGGCATTACATTGTCAACTTTCCAAAATCGTACCATGTTTGTGCATCCCCATTCATGTTTGATTTTCATGCTGTCTTTTGAACTGTGCATCATAAATTCTTTAAGACACATTCTGAAAAATCTCTGTTTTACTCAGAAAAAAAAAAAAAGAATTTTAGTGACCGCACACTACGCGCACTTGCTGCCTCGGAACACCGCACTTCACGTGCACTTGCTGCCTCGGTACACTGCACACTACAACCCCTAACCCGGGATGGCCTTATCAGTTGCACTCCGATTGGTCTGCCAGACACCTTTCGGGGGCGCACGGGGTCGTCCCAAACATCCCATCCTAGCCCGTGTAAGCCATGCACTCTTTGTGTCACACTTTGTCCAAGACCCCGGTTGGTTTTTGGCTTAGCTCGTGTCATAAAGCCTAAGTGTATGTTTTTCACGCCGGGCCCCGCTCCGAGTCAAGCTCGAGAGTTTTAGACCGAAGGTCGTTCCCGACCCGAAGTCTTGAGCTTTTCAGCCTTGACTTTGACGCGGAGCTCTGCCGAAAAATATACCCGAAGGTTCAATGTGACACCATGTCACCAAACCTCGCCGTATGTACCGTGCTGCCCACAACTTGGCCAACGCTAAAAGCTAAGGTCTTCGCACAAGCGAGTCAGAGAGGTCATGCCCAAGTTTTGGCACGACTCCCGCCTTAACTTAAGGACGTTGACCTCGACCGTGGCCCGTACGCCGCACACGTCGAAAGTTTGCGTGATCGCCTAGCCTTAAGTTCACTTTTTCCTTTGTCGGTGGAACTCGCTTGCCTTATCGACCTCGCCGGGATAGTCCGTCTCGAGAAAGATGATCTACAATGGAAACGAGGGCTTATAAGCGTAGTGACGAGATCCACTGATTAGAGCTCTAGGATTAGTTGCGAAAAAGAAGACACGCTCTTTTCCAACCAATTAGGACTCTGAGAAAACGCGCTTTAAGTAAACTTTAATCGGTAATCGCACATTGCACAAGCTCCGAAAACCTTGAGCCAAATACCCTTTTCCGAAGCCTAAACCCTTCCTTTCGTTCCCTGCAATGAGCGTAAAGTGGTTCGCATTTCCGGCCGCCGCTTGCCAGATCACAACGGCAAGGCGTGAGCTTCTTCGGTTCCCTCGGTTCCCTCGGCGGTAATTTCCGACATGTCTAGCTCACCGAGAAATCGTGACGGGGAAGGACCCCGCCACCGGTAATGTATATGACATTGGAAGAAGCCATCCGGCTTGTGAGGTTCACAAGAGGCGTAAAGAAGATCGCTAGAATTTCGTGGTACAGCTTCCGAATGAGCGTGGTATAGCAGCCTATCCCCTGGGCCGCACGGTACTTTTGTCCTTGTCGAGGATGACGATTCCCCAAAACCAGCTTCACCAAACCTTCAATCAGTTCCTCCCCCGCCAACTTACTTCGGATGCCTTCCAACCAAGGAAACAAATGACCTAGGCTCCATGTTGCCACCTCTCGTGGCAACCCCGTCAATTTTGGTCACCAAGGCTACACCCATCACTCAATATCACCCAGCGCACCGACCATCTCAGATGCCAATATCCCTCAATACCCTCCCTGTTCGTCCCGTTGCCTATACACGAATCCCTAAACACCGGGACAAACCCCGATACAGCTTCGAGAAAAGGCTCCCGTATATTCTCATATACCAAGCCTTCCACCTCCAATCACTACCGCTCACGTGGTAGCACCCGGCGCCGAGCCTCACAACCCACCACCGGACCCAACCTTAGCCTCGGATGGTCGAGCGTATGAAAGACCCGAAAGCCACCATGAAAGCGGCTCAAAGGTGAAACGCTCAAATCCACGAGATCCGGAATGGTCACGCCTCTCCTCGCCAAGTTCGAATGCCGGAGATGGACCGATTCGATGGAACCGAATGTCTCAAACGCACGTCGACACTTACGTTCTGCATGAGAGCAAAAGGAGCAACCCTCCAAGAAATGGCCGACCACTTCCAAAGATACGCTCAAAAGTTCGGCGTTACGATGGTTTCGAGGGTCAAGCTCGCGGATCGCCACACCCGGGAACAGATCGCAACATCTTCCCGGAACGGCACGCATCCAACTTAGAGTGGGAAACAAGTCGCGAGGACTTAATCACCACCGAGCGTAAAGCGGATGAAAGTGTTGGGGAATTCTACAAGAGATGGAGCCGGAAACTCTCCGAAATCATGGAGCCACTCTCCAAAGACGAATGTATGCGGATCTTCAAGTCTTGCTTGAGACCGTCCATCGAACTCTCATCGGGCCACAATTTCTTCCTGCATCTCCGGCCATGGTCAATGCCGGCTCACGCCCGAGAAGGATCTCAAGGAAAAGTTGGCTACACGTACAAACCCATACAGATATCAGCTCAACGTTTGCATTCAATCCCTGCACTCGGCCCCCGGCAAAGGAAAGATACGTCAGCCAACTACGTCCATCGGGGGACGACGGTCGGGTAATGTAAACCCAATCCCGCCAAGCAACAATTCTACTCGTATGTACTGTCATACACTTCGACAAGTTGGACATGCCACCGAGCAAGATGTCGGAAGGGTTAATCAAGGAGGGTCTCCTTAAGCCCGTGGCCAATTACAAACCCAAAGTTCCCGTAGCCAATGCGGACAAGAGCAAATCACTGCACCTTCCATCGGCATCACGGCCATACCACTCGACAACCGTTTGGGGTTACGATACGAAATCCGTAACTTGATAGAAGAAGGCAAGTTAGAGCGCCCCGTGGCCCAATACAATCGGGAATCCCTTTCCGAACAATAACGGCGTGAATTCCATTGAGTGGGTGCCCAGAAGCGTGCCCACGTAACCGGTTTCTCCGCCTCTTTCACTGGATCCTCCTCTAATGTCTACATCGGCTACGATGTTTGTGGCCCTCACTTTGCACAGGTACGAGTCTCGAGCATAGGAGCAATCCTCAGAGAAAACGAGAAGAAGAAATCACTCTCAACGGCAGGCGAGAGAAAGATACTGGCGGAGATACCGGTGTAGGTACACTTGGAGAACCCTCGGGAGGTTCGGCTACTACGTCTTGTACTCCGGCCGAGTCCTCTTTGCCTCCGGGCCATGCGGCTCTAGAGCGAGACGGGGGTGGGAAAGCCGAAAAGCCCGGTGAAACCGAGTCGAGACCACGGACACACCGGAATACCTCGGATCTTGGTAGTCTTGCGCCGGTCGAAGCTTTAACCCTCAGCGGGATCGGCCAAGATTCAACTTGTCCGGCTTGAGAGCCGGACCGGTAAAGGAAGATCAAGGTCGGCTTGGCAATCATACTCGATCAATGTGCTAACAGGCGGCAACCGCCACGGGCGGCCTCAACATACTCCTGAGGTTCCGGCCAAGGCTTTACCTCGCGAGGAAGACGAGGAAACGGATGGCTAGATGACTCTCCTTCTACGGATAGAGACGAGATCTACGACTCCCGCACAGTATGGCGGCATGATCACGTTACGTGATGAAGACTTACCGAGAGACGCCTCGGGGCACAACGAAGCTCATGCATCACTCTCAAACTCAACACCATATCACTCCCGGAGTATTGGTAGATAACGGGTCGGCCGTTAATGTCCTCCCTCTCGGCATGATGCGAGCTCTCCGCATCCATGAAAGCCATTTGATACCGTCTACTCGGACTATCAAGGCCTACGACAACTCGTCTGCGTCCCATCACGGGGACGGTGACTCTGGAACTACGGTTCGAAACCCGAATGGTGCCCGACAAAATTCCACGTGATGGACATTCCATCCGAATTCACGGCTCTTTTGGGACGCCCTTGGCTACACCACATGAAAGCCATAGCTTCCACTCTCCATCGGTGCGTCAAGTTCATTAACCGGCGGGGAGATCTCGAAGTCATCCGAGGACGGTTTCCTCATAGGAAACGAAGCGAGAACGTGACGTGTCCGCACTCGGGCACGGGGTTACCTCCTTCGAATCAACCGAGGGACTATCGGGGCAAATCTCATCGAGAATCCCTCGGAGTCCGGAGATGCTAACTATGTAAACGTACTCGGCGGGCGAGACCACAGACGATCCGATACATCAAGTTCAAGCTGTCGTTTCCAACATTTGGAGCGGGTGGAAGGAAACGGCGAACATCGCCATGATGCGGGCACATAAACCCCCGAGTCTCCAATCGGAGATTCGTCGGCATTCTCCAAACAAACTCTACGGCCGCCAGTGAGGAGATCTTTGTAATAAAGGTCAACAAGCACCGTCATTCTCGGGATGAATGCATGGAAGTTGTATGGGATGTCCTCCACGAGGAACTACCCATTGCACCCCTCTTCTCCAACGAAGAGCATGATGTTTTCCTAGGCTGCTCCGGCAACGCAACTTTGACGCAATACGTCCCTACACACAGATTGAGCGATCGAGATGACGATGAATCTGGACTCTCACGGAGTCGAGGACGCGCGGACCCGCAAGCGGACCTCTGCATTCACATGCTCGGTTTTGAGGACGGAACTCCTTCCGTCGGGTCACTTACGACCAAGGTTCCCAATACCATGGAAATTGTCAAGCTCAACGTCCGATACGAGACGGCTATCCAGATAATTGGAAGCACGTGATTCACGCAACGAGGAATCCCTCGATCAAGTGAATGACGACGACTTCGTCAATATCATCTATTCCGAGGTATCTGATGAAGCCGAGGATCCGTCCTTGTTATCGGCTGCAACACCAAGGTCACCCTCGATGGCTTGCTGCTCATGGTAAACGAGGCCTGGCCAGCGAGCTCGAGCTCATCACTACTTCCAGTACCGGCCCAGCGTGTAGCCGGCCCGTGCCGTCGGTCAAGCTTATACCCTCAGCGCCGCCGAGGCCAAGGGCAACGGCGAAGGAGACCAAGCTCCTCACCTGCTACAAGTCGGATCAACCTCGGGAACGCTTCCACCGGCCACCCGAAAACATGCGCGAAAGTCTTCCCCGCGAGGCGAGTCGGCTTAGGCACGGGAAATGACCACCTCGGCATCAACATGCTTCGGTTCGATTCTACTCCCGGTCGTCACGGCCGGATTCGGACATCACGCGGTCATTGCTAGCTTTGATAGACTTGGCGATCGGCGAGATCACGAGACCGTCAACATTGCGAATTCAATACCCCGTGGGGTCAATCAACGAGATATGGGCAAACTTCTTGGTGATCGAGATTAAGGAAGGACGCATGGAATGTCCCGATCCGACTTCCTTCGTCAATGTAATCCAAGTGTTCCCGCCATTCGGCGATTTGAATGTAATCACGGTTACGGACACTAGCCGAGACGATGCGCACCTACGGAGGCGCCTAGGTCTCGCAGGAAAGCTCTCATGGAACTAGCCGCTCAAGAAAGTCGTCTTTGGGACGAAGACCAAGCTCGAAAGACCTACGGGGACCAAGCCCTTAAAGTGTCACGGGCGGCTTCGGACGAAGCTAGAGGCCACTCTAGACCGGTTCGACCTCGGGAGTTTTGCCCATGGCAACTTCCGGACTACCGTCTGTTCTCATCCAGCCCCTTTGCCGAGGCGAGGTGGTCAACGGTCCCGATGACCTAGGAGATGGAACGACACGGCGGGAACGAATCCCGGCGCTTACCTTCCCGAGGAAAGCAAGTTCTCTGTGAAAGCGACAATGAAGACGATGAAACCATTCTCTTCCAAGCCGGGCATGAAGTCAGCAAAACCGGACTCCCGAGGGTCTGGGAGGATGGGAACGGATTATTACCGCACTCAAATTGAAAGGCCAACTCGGGGAGGAAGGTCTATTTAAAAACGAGGAGGAGGATGGAAATTCGTCTCGAGCAACTACTCGGGGAAATTCCACGGTCTACGGCCTTCATTTACGAAACGATCAGCGGGACGGCAACCGGTCACATGGGCGAGATGTTCGGGAAGCCGTGTACTCACCTTCCGAGCATACCCGCCACTCGAGATAAAGCGAGAGAGAGAAAACTCTCCCCGATGGAGGTTTACCTAGGCGCCGCGCGCGGTTCAAAGAAGCACGGCTATTCTCACGTAGGAAGAAACGCGAGGCATTAACTCTCGACGCGAGCTCCATTGCAAGAAGGTTGATCTGGGCCCCGAGTGGAGGAAAACTAGCCAACCACGAGTATCGCCGGACCCAACTCCAGGCCCACAGTATGCTCGGCAAGAAGGAAAGGAACGCGATATACCGTGAAGAGATCAAGGAGACCGTTCGTTTGAGCCGAGAACTCTCCAACCTCCCCAGGAGGGTCGGCAACGCACGGATTCGGTTCGAGGCAATCAGCATTGTGCCGACATTCGAACGGCTACGTCAAGCGTAGGCTACACTCCCGCGAGAGGCACCTAAGCCGGTATCACAGGACGAGAATCCGTCAAGCTGCCCGAAGCTCAGGAATTCATCCACAATCAATGAGTTGAGGAAGACATATGGCCCTATGCTACGAGGAATCCTCCTCTAACTATGGCTCAACTCGGAAGCGGCTGTTCGAAGGGACCAAACGATGTCGGCGTTCTAACCCGATCGGGTCAAATCCATGCATTACCACCTAAGGCCACCAAAAAGCCGACGGGCGAGCTGCGGTCCGGCCGGCCCGAAGACACAAGTTCCTTGAAAGAGGACCCGATCCTCACTCGGCTCAAGCGAGACTCGAGGCAAACATTTCCCTTTGGTCTCTGCTCACCTCCTCTTATCCTCACAAGCTCAAGCTAGAGGAAAGCTGGCCCGTACCATGGTCCCAGTGGGCCATGACCCCGAGATGAAGTCATTCGGATGATTGGTAACATCCACTATGGCAACATTATCACCTTCACGATTTGGACCTTCCAAAATTTGGGGCGTCACAATGAGCCGCTCTACATCACGATCCAGTGGACGAGCGTCGCCTTCCCGCGTGTTGGTAGACGGAGGTTCCGGAATGAATGTCTTGCCCGGCCAAGATGATGGACTGCTTGACATCGAAGCCCGCGAATCTTAAGCCTTCGATCCCACCTTTGTCGAGGCCTATGACTCTACTTCCCGTACGGTTCTCGGGGTTGCTACTCTTAACATACGGTTCGGCGAGCGGGTGATCCCCACCGAATTCCAAGTGTTGGACATTCCAATCACTTTCCACGGCCATCTGGGCGTCCACAGGCTGCATCAAATCAATGGCGTGGCATCCGCCCTTCACCGGTGCCTCGAAGTTCATGCAAGGCAGGCTAACCACGATCTACGGCGACGGCGTCACCACCCAGGGGACCGGCACCAACGACATTCCGGTATTGGAAATCAAGCATAATGATGACATGCCATTAAGCTGGATTCACTCTGGAGACCTCGAGATCCAAATATGCAACGTGGACCTTCCCTTTGTCTCACGATCGAGATTCCTCCCGCCATGAGGATGATGAAACTCATGAACTTCATCCCGGGGCGGGGCTCGGCAAAAGGCTGCAAGGCCGGCACCAAGTTATTGAAGTCGAGGACCACACCACGGTCCGGGGGCTTGGCTACGTGCCAGCACCGGCGACATCAAGGAAGGCAAAAGGCTCGCCCGCACCAAGGCGGCGGCCGCAAGGGAACCTCAGACGGCACACCCAATCTCCGACCTTACGGCTTTGACCTCGCTCATTACTTCACGAGGCAGACGGCGAAGCGAGGGGACCAAGCAGGAAGCAAGCCGAGCGAGGGGCCAGACGGCGGAAGCAAACGGCGGGCGATGGGACCAGACGGTGGAAGCGATGAAGATGAGAAAGAAGCGAGGAATAGTCAACACCAAGACTACGAAAGAATGGAACGGCTAGCACGGGACCTCAGCGTTTCGAGAGGACTCAAAGCTAATCCGATAAGGGGAGCGTTCCTCGACATCACGGCTCTACTGGACCAGCTGCCACCACGGTCCGGCATGAGTACACATTGAGGAATCCCGAGACTTGGAGGAGCAACTCAAGGTACTCTCCATGGGAAACAAGTTGTTCGGATCGGCCAGAGGCCACATTCGAGACGGTAAATCCAAAGCGAAGGAACCGGGAATTCATAGAAAACGCTCTCGGTGGACCGGCTCTACGAGTACATTTGAAGAAGTCATGGAGTTGCCCAACTTGATCGGCGGGGCTCAGGCAACGGCATGATCGCCATGATAGGGACGGCGGGAGCCAAGCCTCTCGATCCCGCACCCTCCTCGAAGCATCCGGCAATGCCCTGAAGAATTGGGTAACTTTCACCGGACGAGGGCAAGCCGGGCGAGTGGAAGACAAGGCGGGCCCGCACCCCACATCTCCACTAAACCCGGTCTCGAAACCCTGCGAGTCGAGTCCTTGTCGAGTCCGAGTCCTGCGAGTCATCCAACGGCCTTACGCCGGAGGACTATAATGTTGTAGCCAATCATGTATTCCCGTTCTTGTGTAATGAAAAGTCGACCTTTCGGAGTATCCTCTCATTGCCACTTTAACAGCGATAAGTTAACAAACAACTTAAAAGACGTTAATAATTCAATTGATAAAGAAGCGGACACATTAAACGAACAATACATTAAAGAAGTTCTCGAGCGTGTAGTTGACCAAGAGGACAACCGGGCCCAGGCCCGAAGAGGTTATGACCAAAGTGAACACTGGGGTCGGTGCAAGAGCCTAAAGAGACACAAGTGGGCGGTTTCTTCGCCGATGCGAAAAGGAAGCCACGATAAGCCTCCTCAGGGAGTATGTTGACGTGTTCGCTGGTCATATCGGGACATGCCGGGACTCGATCCCTCAATCGTGGAGCACGGGAATTCCCTGGATCCGAATCCAAGCACATCAAACGAAGGCTGCGCAAGATCAAGCCGAGTGGTCCTTGCAAGTTAAAGAAGAAATTGAGAAAATGCTCAGAGTTGGTTTCATCGAGTGATTGAGTACCCGACTTGGCTCTCCAACATCGTGACGGTCACCAAGGCCAACGGAAAGGTCGGATCTTTGCGTGGATTTCGGGATCTCAACAAGGCCAGCCTAAGGATGATTTCCCATTGCCTAACATCGACATCTTTGGTCGACACCACGGCAAATTTCGAAGTAAAGTCCTTCGTGGACGGGTTTCTTGGATACTGACCGGATCAAGATGTCAGGAGGATCGAGGCCAAGGCGCCTTCACCACTCCATGGGGGACATGCGTACACGGTCATGCCGTTCGGTCTAAGAAACTGGGGGCTACTTACCGGCGAGGCTGCAGCGACCCTCTTCCATGACATGATTCACAAAGAAATCGAAGTATATGTCGACGACATGATCATCCACTCGAGGGATCGAGACATGCGGCACATGACGGATCGAGGAAGTTCTTCAACGAGACTCGAGAAAACACTCCATGAGGTTGAACCGGCAAAGTGCACCTTCGGCGTCAGCGCGGCAAGGTGCTTGGGGTACATGGTTACGAGAAAGAGGTATCGAAGCCGATCCCGGGAAAATCAAGGCCATCATCGACATGAAGCCGCCTCAAACCTGACGAAGTGAAGAGCTTCATGGGAAGACTTGATACATCGGTCGCTTCATCAACCGGTTGACATCTCTCTGCGAGCCCATGTTCAAGCGATGAAAAAGAATGCCGACATCAAATGGGACTCAGGAGTGCCAAACGGCTTTCGAGAAGATCAAGACCTACTTGGTTAATCCCCCAGTGCATTGCCCGCCACATGAAGACAAGCCACTACTCCTGTATCGGCGATATGAGACACGTCTATCGGAGCCATGCGCACAGAACGAGAAAGATTCCAAGGTTGAGCATGCAATCTACTTCGTAAGCCGAAAGCTTCAAGGAAGTGAACTCGGCTACTCGGCATCGGAGAAAACACTGTACCGCCTTGGTATGGGTAGTCGGGAAGCTGAAACACTACATGCGGTCGCATTCGGTGCTCTGGTCTCCAAAGTGGACCCCGTCAGATATCTCTTTGACAAGCCGTCACTGTCGATGCGGCTAGCAGTGGTCATTCTTCTGGTGAGTTCGACATCAAGTACATGGTCGGAAAATCGACAAAGGGCGAGTAATGGCGAGATCAACTTGCCGACTTCCCGAGCGGTGAACCTAAGGGTCACGATCCGCAATTTCCGGACGACGGAATCTTTTCACTTGACGGCGCAAACCGGCGGCAACTCTTCTTCGATGGGGCAGCCAACAAGAAGGGGAATGGCATTGGAATGCTCCTTGTCGATCCCAGGGCGAGCATACTCCCATAGCCGTCAAAGGCGAATTTTGAAGCAACCAACAATGCGGCGAGAATCTGAAGCTTGTGCGGCGAGGTTTGGAAGCCGCCCTCGGCGCAACATCTTAGAGCTGGATGTATATGGAGACTCGGCATTGATCATCAATCAAGTATCCAACAAATGGAAGACGGTAGATTCGGCCTTGAAGTACCACGCGTACATGGAGGAGCTCATTGCTCGGTTCGAGGACATCTCTTTTCACTATTTGCCAAGAGACGAGGAACCGCCGCGAGCCACAGCAGCCCTCGCCTCTCTTGTCGAAATTCCCGATGGGAAACGGTAAAACCCCTCGAGAATAGGCGGACGGGAAACACCCGCCTATTCTTTGTGAGATCGAAAAAGAAAAGAAACGATCGACGAACCCTGGTATAATCAAATTTACCGGTACCTCCAAAGCGGAGAAGCTTCCTTCACAAATGAAGATGGAAAATACAAAGAAGGGATCAAAGCCAAAAACATGATGGCATTAAAACGCACGGCATCCCATTTCGTCGTGCAGGGGTATGTTGTACAGAAGCGCCACCAAGGGCCACTCCTTCGGTGTGTAAACAAAGAAAAAGCCGGCGAGCTAATGAGCAGAAGTTCACAACGGAACTGCGGTCCGCACATGAACGCCCGAGCATTGACACGAGATCATTCTCCGTATGGGATACTATTGGATATCAATGGAAACGAGGCGCATCCGGTTCGTCAGAAGGCTGCGACAAATGTCAACGGTTTTCCAACCTCAATCACATCCCTCCTCACGAACTCTCTTGCATGACTACGCCGTGGCCTTTCGCCACATGGGGAATCGACGTCATCGGCAAGATCACTCCTCCGAGGAGCAATGGTCACGAGTTCATTTTAGTCGCGATCGACTACTTCACCAAATGGGTAGAAGCCGAGATCGTACAAGTGCGAATTCTAAGAAGGTGGCCGAGTTCATCCGAGAGAACATCATGTGCCGATATGGAGTGCCCAACGAGATCATCTCCGACAATGGGACTCACTTCGAAGGAGATTGTGACCAACTGCGGCCGAATTCGAGTCACACGTCACGGGTCTTCTCCTTACGAGACCACAAACCAATGGTGCGGTAGAGGCGGCCAGCAAGACTCTCGCCATGATAATCGGAAAGATGACCACCGAGAGGTCGGGAGCGGCCCGAAAAGCTACATCTAGCCCTGCAGGGATACCGAACATCGGTCGGAACCGCCACGGGGAGACTCCGTTCGCACTTACCTACGGAATGGAAGCAATGTTACCGTGGAATTAGAAATTCCATCCCTCAGGAGTCCTCTTGGAAAACGGGATCAATGAAGTCGAATGGCTACGAGCCGTCACGACGAACTTGCTCTACTCGACGAGCGCGGATTGAAAGCCATGGAACACACTCGAGCCTACCGGAGCGGAATGGCACGAGCATTCGACAAGAAAGTCAAGATCCGAGACATCGAGAGAAGGTGACTTGGTGCTAAAGGAAAAGCCTCCTACGCGAGACCAATCCCCTCGGAAAGTGGGAGCCTACGGATAGGACCGTTCGTGAGTACAAAGAATCTTCTCAGGAGGAGCCATGAAGCTAGCGAGACTTGGACGGAAACCCTTTCGTTAACCCCGTGAACGGAAGCAAGCTCATGAATACTTCGTTTGAGGAAGAGCACGAGTCAACTCACCTTCCCCATACACCGTCCCCCTCGGTAAATTAAAGTGCTAAAGAGTAATACCCATTTGGATACATTCCCGCTAATGATCCGAGGTAAAAAACAGTCGCACTTCTTTTGTCTTTGTTTTTCTCAAATTCACCTAAAGTGTCGAACTACGGTGACTGAGCCCCTTAGTCCAATTGTAAAAGGGAACGTAGGCGGCCATCTTTGGTTCGGTCTAAAAAACAAAAAAATACAATAAGCATCAATTGCTTGTGTTTGAAAAACTCTTTTCATTTAACCTACAAATTCATAACGGTTAAAACATTCTTTGATGAGTTCAAGCACGGTCAACTCTTGACTCGCTACACGCTAGCAAAACTACAATAAAACATTAATCAATTAATGTGTACGCAATGACAATGGATGGATACTACGGACGGCAAGGTCAACCTAGTTTCCGTACTAGGTCCTTCATCCTTCTTCCCCTTCCCTTTTCCCCGGCGAGTGTTCTTCACCTTCGCGGGAAATATTCCGGTAGGCCTTCTACAGCTCGGGGACTCTTCCCGACGCCTCCAGTCAATCTGTGTGTCAATACGAGTCCTTTCTCTAGCTCTGTCTCGAGCCGCCTCGCTTCGAGCCATCATCGCGGTGCTTTGATTGGCCTCCGATCGGCACTTGCCACATAATCGGCCATGGCATCGCCGATACGATTCCCGGGGTTAGCCCTCGCCTGTCCTCCTCAATGTCGAGGCATCCGGGTGATCGGCACCCAGCGGCTCACTCCGTCTCCACAAGATAGCCATCTGTGTCTCCCCATACACTCTTCGTACCGGTTCGGAATCTTTGCGTCGACGAACGGTGCCCTCTCTCCGGTGAAAGAGAACCACAGCGGGAAAGGACGTGTATTGCCACCAGGGTGACCGGCAATAGCGTCGAAGGATCCTCCATCCGCAGATCCCACCTCGAAGGTAGCGGCATAACTCGGATCGATCGGTGGCACCTGCTCCGGCCCGTCTTGCCCGAGAACCAATGATGGAATATAGAAAGACGTGCGAGACGGCCCGGCACTCGACGATCAACGGACCCTCTGAGCGGTCCTACAAGTCTGTAACTTCCAATGGGGAACCCACCATCGCAAGTGATGCGTGCAAAGTCGGCCATCGAGCTCCGGCTCGGCTGATTACCCCCACATCACCGGAAGGACGTCGCGAGAAAGACCCAGCGTCACGGGACATTGGCACCTCGAGGCATCATCTGCGGCCTCTCCCTCGGCCACATGGTCGGCATAGCGGGACTCCCTCCCCACATGTATCGGCTACCGGTCGCCATCCGGCTATGCCCGGGAACGTCTCGCCCAAGACCCAATGGCACGATGTCTCCTCCACTCCGTGCCTTTGCCTCACCGAGTCCGGTACTTTGTGATGGCACACACCCGAAGGCGTGAATGTGAACGAGTAGCAATCACGCCTGAGCAAACGCGTCCCACGCAAAGACGCTCCCCTCGGCTCAGGCAAATCTTTCGGGCGGTCCCGAAATGTCAACGTAATCGGTATCTGTATCGGCATCCCGTATGCTTCTCAGTAGAGATACCCAACAAAGGACACTAGCTTCTCAGCGGTGGCCATGCCACCGGCATACGGAAGAACTAGGCATTCCGTCTCGGGTCCTCCCGAATGGCCGGAAATCTTCAAACGTAGGAGTGACTTCGTTGTACGAAAAGTTGTACACATTCCTCCTTACGTCCCGGAGGCAGAGACGCGGCTCTCAAAAGATCCCAATCTGGCATGAGCTCCTTGAAGCCCCAAGCAGATTTAATCCCGTAACGACCTTCGAAAAACCTTTTGTTACGCCTCGTGTGGTTCCGTACCCACGGCGAAAGTTGTCCAAATATCGCTCTTGCATCAGAGACGATAACTTGGGAAAAGGAGCCATGTCGGAAGGTGAAGAAAACCTTAAGAAATGGAAAAGAACTCGGCGAGAATGAGCAAAAGCAATGCGCGAGTTCTTACAAATTGCAAAGCTGACGCAATTTAAAGAATGCGGAAATTCAATTCTAGTCGTGGGACTCCTCTGCCGATTGACTTGGTCAACTCTGCGGCCCATTTGCCTTAAAAGTTGGAAACATTTCCAAACCATGCCTGTTCACTCTTATGAAATCTGCGTGCACATACGATTTCATTTCAACAAATGACAATATCCCTTAGCCAGGGCTCGTGCAACGGTGCAAATAATTAAAAATTAGTGCATACATGCTTAATTTTTGACCCGTTCAATTTTTAATGCATTTCTCCTTTTTATTTATTTTTGATTAACCTATTTGCTTATTTGCCGAAAATAACGGAAGGTGATCACGAGAATAAATATGCGAAATACGAGTTCCGCCCCACGGGCGCCTTTTTGCAAATACATTTCAAATCAAAATTTGTTCTGACAAATACATGCATTTTGTCTAAACAAAATAGTAAAGAAAGAAAGCGATAAAAAGGGGACTACTCGGAGTCTGCTCGTCATCCGTACACTCGACGTCTTGCTCATGGCTGCGCCGGATGCATCGCAACGAGGAACTCGCCCGAACTCCTCCCGGTAGGGAATAGGCAAAGGGCCTCCTCGGAGTGCGCGAACTCGAGGACTCCCCCTCTCGCGCCCGAGTGCGCGGAAGAAGGAGCTCCCAAATCCGGCCGTTCCGCCGCGAGCGCGAGCCACTGTGTGAAGTCCTCCCCACCGGTTGTGGGAGCGGGCGAACCCCTCGGCCTAGACGGCCCCCGATCGCGGACGTCCACGCTCCTCAGGGAGCTGCACCGCATGAACTCCACGAGCCTCCTGGCGTAGGCGGACCACCCGTCCACCGGCCTCGTGGCCTCATTGTACGTACGGCCGGATACACACGAACCGGGAAAATCATCGAAGCGAACGAAAGTACGAGATGCATCATGTGCGGGAATGCTACTATCAAATGCGAGAAAATCAAAAGATGCTCACCGAAGCATTGGGGTCCGCCATGTATCGTGGTCTCGGCTCCGCCAGGGCGGGATCACAAGTCGCTGCGCGAACCGTCCGGCCCCTCGTACGCTAGCCTAGCTCGCGGGACGGGAAAATGTCGAGGACCTCCGGGGACCTCGCCCTCCTATCTTTGCACTGCGGGCTCCTCGGCCTCATCCTCAAGAAAACATCATAAGCGGCCCCGCTATGATGTACTCGATGAAATACACACCACTGAAGGTACCCCTCCGGCTCGTCAATCGGCATCTCCGGGGATCTTTGCATGTACGAGGAGGATCCACCGGCACCAATGGAAGAGACCCTGCCTATCTTTGACGGGTCACCCTCTCCCCCAAATACATGGCGTCACGGTGAAGTCCCACCGGGAGCTTCCGCCGCCGTGTAGTCTCGGCGGCAATGCACCGCGACATGATCAAACACTGCTCCACCGAGTCGAGTGGATCCTCTCGGAGAACTCCGGGTTCGGCGCCGAGATATCTCCTCGTACGACACTCGAGTGCCAACCCTCGAAGAGACCGCCCTCTTCGCCTTCTTACGCCGAGCCGGCAAGGCGGGGAACGAGGGACGGTACGGCTCCTTTATGTCCCAAGCACTGCGGGTGAATACCTCGTAGCACCGGACACGCGAGAGAATGGAAAGTTATGTCGGCTGAAAGCGAGATACATACGAGTACATAAAAGAGGCAAGGAAGAGAAAAGCACGTAAACTTACATCGAGACGGGCGTGAAGCGGCTAAATGAGTGCTCCTCTCCCGCGAGAACTGTCCGAAGAGTGGTAGAGCTCGGCCGATCCGGCCTCCCCACGCAAACCCCCTCACGGCATCCGAGTCTACCGGCGGCCGAGCGAGAGGAAGTGACAAGACGTGTCGGAAGTCGGGAACAAAGTCGGCGACGGCGCAAACCAAAGGAACCCTCGAGCCGGACGCTCCGCGGTCATCCTCGAGACCCGGCCCGGATAATCGGCGACACCCGCCCTCAAGTGACGCTCCATCGGCTGTGCAGAATGCCTAAGCCCCTGGCATCGGTAATATCGAAACCCAAGCCGGCCCGGACAAGCTCCGGGGTGTAACCGTCAACCCGCCGGCGCGTTGCCATAAGTCGGCAACCCGGTGATAGCGGCAAAATCCGTGGGAGTCACCGTCGCCTCCCCCATCTGAAATGGAAAGTGTGGGTCGTATCCCACCGGTACTCGCTCGGCGCGACATACGTGGACACTGCCCCTCGGCGTATCGGTGTCGCGGCTACGCGTGATAAACCCGGCCCGGCCGGAGTCAATCACCGGTGTCGTGGACTCCTCTCTCCCTCTCGAGCTACGTCAGGGATAAGGCCCCATGATACTGCACCGCCTCAAAGGCACCCCGACTCTTACGGTTGTGGGTATCAACCATCCACTGTCCCTATGAGACAAACAAGACAGAAGCAACGTCAACAAAATGCAACAACGCATGTCAAAAGGATGCAATGCAGATACGGTTCTCATTCATTTCCTACGTATATTCAAAATCTTTCGAAAACTCCGTCGAATCCGGAACTTTCAAAATCATTTCGAAAACTCCGTCGAATCCGGAACTTTCAAAATCATTTCGAAAACTCCGTCGAATCCGGAACTTTCAAATTCTTTCGAATTTTTCAAAATTTCGATCCGTAGAATTAAAGCTACTTTAATTTTGGAAAATGCATTTAGACATGGAATTTTGCAACCAAAATTTTTATGTCATCTACCCATGATGTCAATTGAACTACGTCCTAGTCAATTTCGACAACGATTCATAGCAAAGTCAAAAGCCCCAAATCGGGCACCAAAATCCCTAAGTAAATTCCTAACAAATTTCTAACATTTAAAGAATGCACATTCTTGAAATTAATGGAATTTGTAGGGAACTTACGTGTCTTTCGATCCCTCCCTTGGAGTTGTGGCGGTCCCTCGCCGGATAAAACTCCGCCGGATTCAATGGAAGAGTGGTGGTTCGAATGGTCCGAACCAATCGAGTTCTTTCGTCGTCGGTCCTTCCGTGGCGAGCCATTGGTCCTCCTTCACCCTCCATAGCGATTTTCCCTCACAAATTCGAGCAAACCTTGCAATTTGGGTTGGAAAATTTTCTCTCCTCTCTCTCTCTCTCGCCGGCAATAATGGAAGAAAATGGCCATTTTCTTCCCGGCCTCGGCATTTAAAAAGTTTACGGAAAAACGGTAAAGTCCGACCGGACTCTTACTTGCGCACCCAGAATAATTTTTGCCCCTTTTGCCCCTCGGCTTTTGGCAATTCCAATTTTACCACTTTTGGCCCCGAAAGTGTAAAATTTCCCGATTAGACATTTCTAACGCCCTATCCCCGAGGATAAATCGAAGTTAGTTGTCACTAACGCTCGTCTCCAGACGTTAAATTCCCAGTTAGTTCTCACTAACGTTCGTCTCCGAGCGTTAAATTCCCGATTAGTTTCACTAGCGCTCGTCTCCAGGAACGTTAAATTCTCGATTAGTTCTCACTAACGTTCGTCTCCGAACGTTAAATTCTCAGTTAGTTCTCACTAACGTTCGTCTCCCGAACGTTAAATTCTCAGATTAGTTCTCCTTCGACGTCTGCGTTAAATTCGATCCGATTGACGTTTGACATTCAAACGTTCAACCATGTCTCCCGGACATTTTAGTTACGATTCCGTCTCCCGAAATTAAAATTTAAATGGTCCTCACCATCCTCAATCGCGACCTTTCACGGTCCGATTTCAATCTCAAATCGCGCACCTTTCACTTCTTTCAATCCTCGTCGCGCGGTCCGATTTCAATCCTCAATCGCGACCTTTCACGGTCCGATTTCAAACTCTCAATCGCGACCTTTCACGGTCCGATTTCAATCCTCAATCGCGACCTTTCACGGTCCGATTTCAAACTCTTATTCGCGATCTTCACGGTCGATTTCAACAGCTTGATCCCGACCTTCGCGGTCCGACCTCCACTCTCACCAAGACCTTCGCGCCTCCTTCGGCAACCGCAATAGCCCGAACCCCAAGGCACGAACGCCTTGCAAACAAGTCTCCTTCGGCAACCGCAATAAGCTTCCGAACCCCAAGGTACGAACGCCTTGCAAAACAAGCCTTCCGGCAAACAGCGCAATAAGCCCGAACCCCAAGGTACGAACGCCTTGCAAATGGTCATCTCCGGCAACCGCAATAAGCTCCGAACCCCAAGGCACGAACGCCTTGCAAATCTCATCTTCGGCAACGGCAATAGCCCGAACCCCAAGGTACGAACGCCTTGCAAATGGTCATCTCCGGCAACGGCCAAATAAGCCTAGGCAGTGGCACGAACGCCTTGCAAATAATCATCTCCGGCGACAATGGCCCGAACCCCAAGGTACGAACGCCTTGCAAATGGTCATCTCTTGACCGCCATCCTAGAAGCTCTTCGGCCAACGCAGAATAATCGTCAGCAATGGCGAACTCTCCGACAATAAGCCCGCACAACAATCCCTTCTCTTCGGCAACGCAATAAGCCGAATCAGGCCCGAACGCCTCATCCCTCTTCGGCCATCATCAAGTAAGCCGAACGCTCGTGGCGGGATAAGCGCAAAGGCAATAAGCCCGGCACCCCAAGGCACGAAATCCTCGTCAACATCGCAACTCCGGTTTGAGGCGCCACACGCCCTCGAAGGTTTCGAAGCCCCGTGTTCGGACGCCTCCTAGCCAGTCTCCATTCGGAGTACGGGTACCTCGCGAATGGTCTTATCCGAGGTTTAGACGCCTCCTAACGGTCTCGCTCGAGTCAAGGTCCCCATGCGCGGCCCTTGCCCCTTTTCGAACTACGATCGGCTTGATTCCCGCTCGGGATACGTAGGAATCCTTTTCGCTAAGGGTCCGGCCGGTGACCGCCCGGGTCTCTTTCAAAGTAAGGCATCCCGATTTGGATCCTTATCTTTTCGACGACCCCACTTCCTTCGAAAGTGACGTTGCCGAGGGCTAACCGTAAGTACCCAAATCCGGATCGTCCAAATCCGTCGGAAAGTTAACCGAAATCCGTTAAGCGGCCCGCTCAGTTAATCCGAACTCGTTAAACTCCTCGTTCTTTGTGCCAACGAGACGTCCCGGACTGCCCGTGCATCCCGACGTCGAATCCGTACTTAGCACGTGACATCTCACGTAAAAGTATGGCTTTCCCTGAAAACGCATTTTCCGGCACTTTCCGGGCGTTTCGGACATTTCCTGATCGTTATTTTAAAAACGGACAAAACCGGACCAGGGACGAACTCCCACACACACTTGGTGAGTCACAGACACGTGTCCCGCATGCCACCTCCCTCTAGTCACTCGTCAATCACAAATCAAGGTCAAAAGACCAAAATACCCTGGTTTGCAAGCCAAGTCCCGCCGGACTCACTTTGTGCAATTTTCTGAAATTGCCAACAAGTCTTCCAGATTTCCAAAATTCCCAAAACCCCACGAAATTCGGTCCAAGTCAGTGGGACTCCTACCGCAATTTTCACCCTATAAATAGAAGTTGTCGAAAGGCAAAGGAGGAGATTTTAACACCAAAAATCACATACCCCACGGTCCAAACTGGTTTCCACCCCTTCCGAGCTCCCGTTTTGTCTCGATTCGCGTGAAACCTTCGTATTTCGATCAAATACGCACCCTACAACTTCGAAACAACCTTTCGAATAACTTTCCGTGTCCCGTGCACACCCCCGAGCCAAAGGAGTCGACCCTAGCCATAGGTATAACTCCCTCTCTCTGAATCTTCCGTTCCGTCTCGGTTTACGCGCCGCCGCTATAACCGTTTCGAACGTCATTGTCAAAATGTAGACGCCTCCGTCTAACGGGGTCCGATACGTTTTAGCCCCTCGATCCTCTTCTCTTTCCGTAAGAGAAGTAATCACGGGTTAAAACGGCGTTCCGACCCCGTTCCGTTTACTTTCACGTCATTTACAATTCCGAGCCGTTTGGCCTCGTTGATCGTCATTTACAATTCCGAGCCGTTTGGCCTCGTTGATCGTCATTTACAATTCCGAGCCGTTTGGCCTCGTTGATCGTCATTTACGATTCCGGATCGTTTGATTCCGTTGACACCGCTTTAAATACTGTCATTTACCAGTCCGATCCGTTTGGATTGTGATAGTATTTACTTTTCAAAAGTCCGAGTCGCAACCCGATTCGTTGATCGCATATCATTTAATACGCATTTTTCCCGTAAAAATCGTTAACAATGTAATGCCCGGTTCAAAACCGGAGTTCGTCCGTCGAACTCTCTTTCAAAACGCGCGACATGACGTTCGGCCTCCGAATGCTCATCTTCAAACTCAAAGCCGCCATTTGACACTTAAAATCATTTAATACGCATTTTTTCCCGTAAAAATCGTTAACAATGACATTCCCGGTTCAAAAAAACCGGAGTTCGACCTTCGAACTCCTTTTCAAACTCAAAGTCGACGTTTGCCACGCAAACGCTCATTTCAACTCAAAGTCGACGTTTGCCACGCAAACGCTCATTTCAACTCAAAACCGACGTTTGTCATTCAAACGCTCGTCTTTTCAAACAAAGTCACCTAATCAACATTTGACACTCAAACCAAGATTAAGCTTGTCATTCAAGCCCCCCATTTCAAAACACACACACACACACACGATTTCGAGAAAGGTAGAAAGACTCGTCATGCGAGGCGTTTCGGGCGATCTCGTCATACTCTACCCGAAACGTAACCTGACCTCCGAACCTAACAATCTCTGGTACTAAAAAGTTTTTACTCGTTTTTGCTGCCAATAAAAATGATCCCCGTTTTCAAAGCCTTTTCCTAAGTTTTTGCTACCAATAAAAACGACACCTTTTCGCAATAGCCGTTTCCCAACGTTTGGGCTCAAAATACAAAACCGCGTGGCGACTCCTCATTCTGCTCCTTCCCGTAAAGCGAGGTCTCAGACACCAACCCCCCGCGAAAGACAACCGCCTTTTCCGCCGCCCCCCGCGCGCGAAAAAGATCGGGTAATTTCAAGAAGGTGAAGACGAGATCATTCCAAGTGGGTGACCACGTGTTAAGGAAGATTGAGGCAACAGGAAGGAGAACCCAACAGAACAAGCTATCTCCCAACTGGGAAGGTCCTTACATTATTACTCGAATCATCAAGGAAGGGACTTACATGATTGCTCATCCAGATGGTGAAGAGTTGAAGCATCCATGGCACGCTACTCACCTCACCAAATACTACTTCTAGTTCAGTTCCCTAAGTTCAGCTCAAAGTTAATGCAGTTTCCAAGTCTGAATTTGTCATAGTTCTAGCTTTCCATTTGATGTAAGCATGTTCGTACTTCAATAAAAATTGCAGTTCTATTCGACCCAACATTGTGTTACACTAATTTCAACAAGCTCGACTCTTAGTCAGCTTCGTTTTAACAAGCTCGATTCTTAGTCAGCTTTGTTCCTTTGACAAGTTCGACTCTTAGTCGACTTCGTTCTAACAAGCTCGACTCTTAGTCAGCTTCGTTCTAACAAGCTCGATTCTTAATCAGCTTTGTTCCTTTAACAAGTCTGACCCTTGATCGACTTCGTTCCAACAAGCTCGACTCTTAGTCGGCTTCTTTCTAACTAGCTCAATTCTTAATCAGCTTTGTTCCCTTAACAAGTCCGACCCTTGGTCGACTTCATCTAATAAGCTCGACCCCTTGGTCAGCTTTGATCCCTTAAACAGGTCCGACTCTTAGTCAATCTCGTTTGCAAAATCTATACAAGTCTAAGGTCGACTGAGTTATCGAAAATCAATTCGACCAAAGTCTTAGAGCGACTTAGTCGTCCTCATAAATCTAGCTCGACACACATGCTGGAATCAAAGGCATACAACACACAATGATAGAAAGTCAGCTACGATTAAATATAACCAAGTCTCCCAAAACGGGCCAAGACTTGAGCAACTAAAAGTTACGAAGTATTATGCCTCCCAAAAAACTGGGCCAAGGCATTTAAATATTTACAAAAACAAAAAATAGAATCTTTTTGGGACTTGTTCCATTACACACAAAGTTCAACTAAATCAAATGACTGGCCGGAGGTATTTGGGTCGTCGTTGGCAACTCGATCCTCAATAATCTTTTCTTGTTGCTGGGGGTTTAAGGGTTTACCCGAATCTGAGAAGACTCGTTGATCGGGGTCATCTTCTTCCTCCATCTCTTCAGCATCCTCAATCTCATGCATAACTACATCAAAATTCCTGAGGGCCAAGGTGGGAGCTACCCACGGTTCACAAGCGTCCTCCTGATCCTGCGGGGCAATGAAGGCCAGGTCATTTTCAGTGTAGGGAACGATCAAGTGACCACCGCGAGCTGCCATATCATATTGTGGTTCAGATGCCCAGCGTGCCAGTTGTTCGAGGGAAACTTCAAAGGTAGCATCAACAAGAGATCTACGGGCCATGTGACGCTTACCCAAGTCTAGAAAATCCCTCGCCTTCTCAACAATGGCATTATAGTAATCATCCCCGTCTTTGAACTTATTAACAGCTGTCTTAGCAGCGACCTGAAGCTCTTCCTTCCATTTGGCCCTAGCAGCGTTGTGCTCCTCATTTAGTTCTGTCAAGAACTGATCCCTCCCTTTGAGGACCTGGGTGACAGTCGCTAGCTCTGTTCTAGTCGTCTCATGAGCCAGTCGCTCAGCATCCATCTCCGTTTTCATCTCCTCAACCTTGGTATTTGCAGCTTTAAGGTCCTCCAAGGCTTTATCTTTGTCCGCCAGGGCCTTCTGTTTCACCATCTCCAGAGCATCAAAGGAATTATCCAGATCATTGTACTTCTCTCTCAGCTCAAACAGTTCTTGATACTTCTTGGAGTATTGGTTCATTGCAATTTTCTCCCTCTCAATAGAGGCCCTCCAGGAGCTCTTGGCCTGCTCCACCATAGTGAGAGACTGCATTAAAGAAAATCAAGTATTAGCTCGACAAAGACTCAAAAATTAAATTGACGATCTGAAAGAATAAACGACTAAACAGATGAAGAGAGTAAAAGCTTACCTCACTCTGTACCAAGCCGGACCTGGCAGAGAACTCTTCTGGGGTCATCCCCTTATCAGCAAAATGAGTGAGCAGATCGACATCAATGGCTCTCCTGACCACCACCTTGCCAAGACTCATTTCTGGGAAACGGCGAGTCATACTATTGACCCCTATGAGCGGAGGAACGTCACTCAGCCTCTGTATTTGAGCATCCATTGACTCTTGGCTCCTAGGAGAGGGCATTAGAGGAGGAAGTTGGCTCGGAGAGACGGCTTTGTCCTTCTCGGTTCTTGATCTCTTCTTCGAGCTCAAGGGACAATCATCCTCCTCGTCAATAGCATCATCATCAACGTTCACAACGTTCAAAGGGCTAGTCCCAGTGATCTCGGCTCCAGAAGTCGCTACGTTAGCCTCAAGGTTGGGGTCGGAGCTCGAGCTTGGTCT
This sequence comes from Adenophora triphylla var. japonica, assembly GCA_022495995.1. NCBI lineage: Eukaryota > Viridiplantae > Streptophyta > Magnoliopsida > Asterales > Campanulaceae > Adenophora > Adenophora triphylla. The sequence continues at coordinate 269,576 of JAFEMH010003015.1, forward strand.
AAGCGACCTGGTGGATTCATTGCCCCCTTCAGTAATTTCCTTGGACAGGCTCCCACTCTCTAAGGGATCCTCCGATCTAACCTCCTCCATCGGCACCATCCCAGCGTTATCCTTTGACAGCAGAGTATTCCTTCTCTCAGCTTCCCTCTCCCTGTTAGCTCGAGCATTAGCGGCCCCATGAGCCTTTTTGGCTTTCTTCTTATCAGATACTCCCACAATGCGCTCCATGTTGGCTTCTTGCTCAGGGGTCAGAACTCCAGCAAAATCAAGATGACAAGGGGTTAGATTGACAAGATAAGATTTCTACATACGAGTTACGAGCTAATCATATATGAGCTAATCATATGCGAGCCAATTATTATACATGCGAGTTAATCAACTGACGAGTTGAGAGTTGCACATACAAGTCAAATTGTTTCTAGGCACAGGCCACAAGTTCTACATACAAGCAGAAGTTCTATGTATGAGCAAACTATGTACGAGCTACAAGTTCTACATAAGAGTTAACAATTGACGAGCTAAGAGTTGCGCATGCAATTCAAAATAGTTCTATGTACGAACTGTGAGTTATACATGCGAGCTAGCAATTGACGAGTTAACAAATAAAAGCGAGTAAACTCTTACCACCAACGTGCTCCCCATTGTCTTTGCAATAGTTGGCCGTCCGTTGGCAAAACTGGCATTTATCCTCGAACCTACCTAAAGCATGGGTGACCCAGTCAGAACATATTGTGCCCCTACCAACGGGCACCAGAGGTTGTACTTCTCCCTCGCCAGCCATCATCCCGGCCTGGATATAGTTGTACTTGGTGGTTCCCAGTCGTTCCCAACTAATAGGCCCCCTATTAGCCAACAGGCATAGTCTCTTGTACAAGTCAAAGTGCCAATGTGGCTCCCAATAATTCTCCTCTTCTATAGGATCTGTTTCAGAGTTGGGCAAAGGGAATTCCCATCCTAATCTACTCTCCACTACAACCACATGGGAGTTCCATCCACTTGCTTTACTGGGAAGGTTCGTGAACAGTTTGGGGGAGTTGGGTTTAGAGGGAGTGCTAATCCCCATATCAGTTTTACCATACTTAACACTAAAGAATTCTTTGAACACCCTCATACAAGGTTCATACCCCAAGAACCTACAAACCATGGCAAAACACACCAGGACCCGACAAATGTTGGCTCCCAGCTGGAGGGGCAAGGCATCTATACACTCTAGGAATTCATTGATAAAAGGGTCAAGTGGCAACCTCAAGCCAGCTTCAAACTGAACGTAAAAGAAAGCTACTTTAGTGGCGTCCTTAGTATATGTTTTCCCAAATTGAGCCAAAAAATCTTTCTTACTATGAATAGTCACCCTAAAATCCTCCTTACTTACCTCACAAAAATCATATATCATATTATATCGAGATGGTAAGTTCTTTTTCCCTCTCATTGGTCTCTGAGGGACATAGCCCCTTTCGATCCTCCCCGGAATAGCCAAGTCGTCAAATGCATCTACAATTCGAGGACTTGAGGAAGTTGAAGCTACGTTTCCTTCCTGAGTTGCCATATTTGAATAAGAAGAAGGGGAAACAGGGGAGTCAGACCTATGAACACATTCAGAGGACCTAACTAGGGGCGACCTAGACTCCCCCGGGAAACCTTTCCTATTCCTAAGGAAAGAGGGTTTATTGGCATCCTTAACATAGAACAGAGATATGTGGTCAAGCAATTCATGAAAGAGATGAAAGGAGACAACGTTTGAGTCGTCAATTACCAACTCACCTACGTCTTCTCCTATGGGCATTCCTATTTCACTAAAACTCAGCCCCCACCTTGTCAAGATGGAGTCACATTCATTCAAGGACATTTCTCTCCACTCTCCGTTTATGTGCTTATACACTCGATGGTTAACAGTGCAATACCCATACCATGCTCCTGGTTCGCTACTAAAGGTTCTATCCATGGCAAAATAAAAAATAGACCAGCAATTGAAACCCTAATGCAAGAATAGGAGAGGAATACCTTAATCAGTTTTGGAAGAGGAAGGTGTAGCAGAAAACGAGAGCCCGGTTTAAATCAATTTCTGTTCCGTTGTCTTCGCCGGAGTATATCAGAGTTCAGAGAGGGTAAAAGTTCTAAATGGAGAAGGAAACTGGTATTTATATTTTCCGAAATCAAGAAGGAAGAGGAAAAATTAAAAAATTATTCTCCTAATTAAATGAGGAAAGCAGTTTCCAATGCGGTTTATCAAACATCAAATAGTAATGATTACGGAAAACGGCGCTCCTCCGGATCTGACCGTTCGTCGCCAACGTCCAGGATTGAGCCACGTCACTTTGGTCGACTAAACATCAGAACGAGTAGCGACCTGCGAGTCACAACAATCTTCATCAAAATTTTCTTAACTTTCTAGTCGACAAAGTCAACTCAGAAAGTTGGGGACCACTGAACATACCAAAAGTATCGAACTGGGTCAAGCGAGTAAAGCCCAGTCCTCAAGCAATTATTGCCACCACATTCTCAGTGGGTTAGGCCCAATTATTACATGGCTCAAGGCCCATCTTATTGATCAGTCGACTTAAGTTCATTGTCCGGCCTGTCAGGTCCCGACCTAACTTAGTCTGACCTTACGATCCAAGTTCCACTTCGGGTACGATCCAGCTCTACCCGTCAGTCAGGTCGACCCAACCTCAAGTGGCGACCTCGACCCGCCAAGCAAACGTCGACCTAACAATCACAGGCGCACGTGCAACTATTCTTTCCATAACTGGTTCCCTATAATTCAGGAGCCATCCCAGGGCACGTTCCCTCAACGTGTAATTGTCCCACAAATCACGGAGCTCATGTAGCCCCACCAAATATACCACTCACATCAACTATAAATACGAGACAACCACAACGATTTTAAGGTAACTGCAATTTTGTTATCTGAATATCATCTTTGTTCAATACATTATTTGCTCTCCAATACATATACTTACTCTCACGCCCGAGGGTTTAAGCCGGAGACACATCCGGCTAGTCGTGGGTTCTGATTTCAGGTCAAGGAGTCAGGTGAATAGTCCTGTCACGTGGAGGAAGATTGATAAGCACATTTCCTGCGGCATCACTCTTATATACTTATATTTAAATTAAACTATACTCCCTCTATTGCGGAAAGTTTATTCTGTTTTAATTTTTGTGATCATTTCATTTCAATTGAATTTGAATATATTTTATAAAACTTAATTATCTTCATGTAATTTTAAAAATTATTAACTGTATACTCCCTCCGTCCCACCAATTGCTTCACCATTTTTCTTGGGCACGAGAATTATGGTAATGGGAGGGAAAAAAAATATTGTGAGTGTAATTTGAAAATAGGAGAGAGAATTAGTGGAGGGAATAATAAATTATAATGGTGTTGTGAGTTTTAAAATAATGTAGGAGAGAGAATGAGTGGAGGAAATAATAATATTTTATGTCCAAAAAAGGAAAGGTGAAGCTTCTAACGGGACGCCCTTTTGGGTAATTGGTGAAGCTTTTATTGGGACGGATGGAGTATCTTATATCTAATAGTAAATTACAAAAAAAATTATAATTGCATAGTAACAATTTGATTTTAAAAAAGTAATGCTCTAAATATCATTAATGAGTTGACCCAAAAGTTATTTAGAGCATAGGTATGTTACGCTGGCGGGGAGCCTAACCATTTGTACGTACACATATTATCAGTGTCCTCTCACACGTGGTGTACTGCATTTTGTATGCCAGATTCACACTTTTATTGAGTAACCGTTTTTCTTTAATCATCCACATTCAATTTACTAGGGCTAGTTAGGGCTTGTACAAAAAATTTCGTAGAATCAGATCGGATAAGTAAAATCGGATCGGATCAGATCAGTAAAAATCGAATTGAAAAAATAGTATTGGTCTGGTCCTGATTTCAAATTTTTTTGAAATCGATTATTTGGTCTGGTCCTGATTTTGAATAAAATATGCACGGTCTTGGATCGAAACCGGACATGACACAGTTACTGTTCCGCACGAAATTAAGGAAAAAGTGAAAAGGTTGATGTGTTGTGAGTGTAGATAGTTGAGTAGGAGAGAGAATGAGTGGAGAGAATAGTAAATTATAATGATGTTGTGAGTATTAAAATAATGTATGAGAGAGAATGAGTGGAGGGAATAGTAAAGATTCTTTGCCATTTTAGGAAGTGTGACTTATCGGTGGGACGCCAAAATAGCAAAGTGTGTCACTGTTGTGGGACGGAGGAGTATATATATATATATATATATATATACTCCTCCGTCCCGAACAATCTTCACACTTTCCTTTTGGGCGTTTCAAAACTTACTTCACACATTTAAAACTTACCTAAAATGGAAAGAAATCTTTACTATTCCCTCCACTCATTCTCTCTCCTACATTATTTTAATACTCACAACACCATTATAATTTACTATTCTCTCCACTCATTCTCTCTCCTATTTTATTTTCACACTCACAACACTTTCAATATAATACTCCCTTCTTAAAACCAGTGCAAACAGTGTTTGTGAACCAAGTTCCGGGACGGAGGGAGTATATATATACTCCCTCCGTCCCGGAACAATCTTCACACTTTCCCTTTTGGGCGTCCCAAAACTTACTTCACACATTTAAAACTTACCTAAAATGGAAAGGAATCTTTACTATTCCCTCCACTCATTCTCTCTCCTACATTATTTTAATACTCACAACACCATTATAATTTACTATTCTCTCCACTCATTCTCTCTCCTATTTTATTTTCACACTCACAACACTTTCAATATAATACTCCCTCCTTAAAACATGTGCAAACAGTGTATGTGAACATTGTTCTGGGACGGAGGGAGTATATATATACTCCCTCCGTCCCGTAATACTTGACACAGTTACTGTTTCGCACGGGAATTAAGGAAAAAGTAAAAAGATTGATGTGTTGTGAGTGTAGATAGTTAAGTAGGAGAGAGAATGAGTGGAGAGAATAGTAAATTATAATGGTGTTGTGAGTATTAAAATAATGTAGGAGAGAGAATGAGTGGAGGGAATAGTAAAGATTCTTTGCCATTTTAGGAAGTGTGACTTATCAGTGGGACGCCCAAAATGGAAAAGTGTGTCAAGTATTGTGGGACGGAGGGAGTATATATATATATATATATATATATATATATATATATATATATATATATATATATATATATATATATACTCCCTCCGTCCCAACAATTGCTTCATTCTTTTTTGCTCAGCACGCATATTATGGAAATAGGAGGAAAAAAAATGTTGTGAGTGTAATTTGAAAATAGGAGAGAGAATTAGTGGAGGGAATAGTAAATTATAATGGTGTTGTGAGTATTAAAATAATGTAGGAGAGAGAATGAGTGGAAGAAATAGTAAAGATTTTTTGCCAAAAAAGGAAAGGTGAAGCTTCTAACGGGACAACCTTTTGGATAATTAGTGAAGCTTTTATTGGGACGGAGGGAGTATATATATATATATATATATATATATATATATATATATATATATATATATATATAAAAATTCCCAACAACCCTTGCATTTCCAAAATGCCTTCAAAGTCCCCCAAAGTTTGCTCCGCTCCATAATTTAATATTTTCTTCACATTCAACCACCCATTTTCCACATTTTCAATCTGAAAATAAAACAACACTAACAACGCAATTAAACTACCATTTTACTCAGAAATTTTGCAATAAATAGAATTTAGAACATATAAAATGGATATGAAAACATATCCATCAAATACCCCCAAACCTATTTTTTGCTCGTCCCTGAGTAAAATAAAACATAAAAAAAAAGAAAAAAAAAAACAAACCAACAATTTACAAACTACAAATAACAAAACCAAACAAGCAACACATATTTTTGGGTGTTGTTCACAATATAACAAGCTTGCCACCATCGGTCTCAAAATCTTTCCAACATTGCAATCAATCATGTGCCATCATAAACTTAAACTTACCATTGCACTAACGCATACCAATTATGATTATTTTCACCGTGAAGAGATGTGAGGGGGGGTCATTGCCAACAAAGTAAGATACTTTATGGATTCACTAAAGAAATATCCTGAATGATGATGCAAAAAGCATAGAAGGGTTTCCATAAGCACTTTCACATAATTGTCAACCCGCTTAATCCATATTGGGAGCATGGCTTAAGAAGTTATCTAGTTTACATTAGAACCTCACTACAAGTAAGCTTTCACTCAAAATGTAGCTTCACCATTTTTCTTTCATGGCCATTTCAACTTTGACAAAGTAAGGGGCAAGTTAAACAAATAAGCACAACTAGTGTCTTCGTAGGTACAAGAAAATTAATTCAATCTTGGAGTAGAAATCGGTACCAAGGATTTCATGATTCAATACTTGACATTTTTTTATTTTTTTTTGTGCTTTGGTCCTTGCCATTCCATGACTCTTCTTTATGTAGACACCTTTATTTTCTTTTCTTTTCTTTTCTTTTCTTTTCTTTTCTTTTCTTCTTTTTTTTTTTTTTTTTTTTTGCAATGAATAATACATCAAATACTTGCCCCTTTTCAACTTTACATTCCCCATTTTCCTAAGTTGACCACATAAGCCATTCCCAATATCTCATAAACTATTGACTTGTTATTGACAATTGTGCAATCATATTCTAGCTACCCCGGATATGTAAAGTAATCCCATAACGGTCACTTAAATTGGTGATCATGATCCCGTGCAAGCAAAGTGTTGTGGTGAAAAGAGAAACAAAATAGGTATGTTCTAATGCAACTCTACTTTTATAACTAAGATGGCACATAATATGCAAGAACCAACAACAACTTATCACAACATCACAACCATGAGTGGCAACCCAACTATAAAGTGAACAACACAATTTTCAAATTTTTTTTTTTAATACTTGACCGCACCAAAGGTTGCCTACGTCCCCAAAACAATGAGCGGACTAATCATTGAAATAGGCTCAGGTCAGCGTAGTTCAAACACTTCCCCTCAATAAATGAAAGGAAGACACAATTTGACTCAATTCTTTTTTTTTTTTAGATAACTAAACAAGACATCATACACTAACATTATAAACATACTTCCACCCCCAAACCTAAATAGTGCTATGTCCTCATGGCATGAGGACATAAAAACTTGATGGGTTAAAACTCCCACTTGTAATAAAAACACCTCGCAAGTGTACGAGTGTCGTTGTGATAGCGTACACAAGTAAGGGGTCGATCCACGAAGAATTGTTGAGTGATTAAGTCGATTTGAGAAATGTAAGACGAAAATAATAAAACACTTAAAAAGGGGAGGGGGTTTTGATTTTTGGAAATAACAAATAACTACAAAGATCAATATTTAAAATGAAAGCTAGGGAAGACGAGTAAACAAAGAGAGCAAATTCAAATAGAGATTAAAACAATAATAAGAGAGGATTCCATGGATTGGATTTCATTCAATCACAAAATACTATGCCATTAATTTAGAAAAATATATTAATTTCTATCTTGGGTTCAATCACTAGAATCAAGATTGGGACGGTAAGGCGGTCGAATTTCAATCTATTATTTCAAAATCAATTACTTTTCGCAAATCAAGTCCAAGCAATTAAAAATGAAAGCTTTGAGCTTTAAAGATTTTATGAACCAAAACCCATGTGGTTTCAATCAAGATAACCCCATAGATTTCATCATCTAGCAAAAGTATAGGTCAAAATCCCCAAATCAATATAAGAAATTGACACTCAAAAAGTTAAAAGGGAGAAATTAGGAATCAATCATAATTTAATCCAAAAAACTTTCATTAAAATAGCAAAGATGAACAAGACATAAATTAATTAGATAAAATAATTAATGGCATAGTAATAGTGACAAAATTACATCCAATTCATGAAATTAAGAGTTTAGCTACACATATTAAACATTAAATAAACAAAACTAATTAATAAAAACATAAAAGAAACTTATCTTGATGAAGAAATAAAACCTCAAAAATTCTCTCTCTAAGCCTTGCCTCCTTTTTGTTCCCAAAATAAAGATGAACCATAAAAATTATAACATCTTTTCTATTTATACTAAGGGATGCCAAGGCTAAGAATTAATGGAGATTTGGGCCAAAAGCTTAAAGCCCACAACAAAACCAAGGTTGCCCACAAAAAATGAAGCAAGGCAGCAGGAATGGTGGCCTTGGCGTTGGAATAAACTAGCCGGTCAATTCACTTGATGAGCGCTGACTTGGGGCTTGGACATGGGCGACCGCCGTTATGGCTTGGGCGGCCGCCGTAGGGCTTCGGCCATCCTTGATATCTTCCAAAATGGACACCCTTCAAAATACGGTTTCACCCGGTGACCATTCACTTTAAATATTGTGCCATCTTTTAAATCTTTGAGCTCAACCGCTCCATGCGGATACACACGCACCACATCATATGGACCTGACCATCTAGAACTCAACTTGCCCGGAAAGAGCTTTAGGCGAGAGTTAAAGAGAAGAACCTTCATACCCGGCCTTATGAACTTGGGTTTCAAATTTTTGTCATGATATCGTTTGGTCCTCTCTTTATACAACTTTGCAATCTCATAGGACTCTTGTCGGAGCTCCTCAAGCTCATCAAGTGCAAGCAACCTCTTTTCTCCCGCGGCATTCAAATCCATGTTCAATTCTTTAACAGTCCAATACGACTTGTGTTCCAACTCCACCGGGAGGTGACATTCTTTCCCATACACTATCTTGTACGGACTCATTCCAATGGGTGTTTTGTATGCCGTTCTATATGCCCACAATGCATCCCCCAACTTTAATGCCCAATCTTTTCTGTTGGGACGCACTGTTTTCTCAAGAACACCCTTTATTTACCGATTACTCACCTCCACTTGGCCTGAAGTTTGAGGATGATAGTCTGTAGCAAGCTTATGCACCACCCCATACTTTTTCAAAACAATATTGAACCTCTTGTTGGTGAAGTGAGTACCTTGATCACTGATAATCGCCCGCGACACTCCATACCTGCTAAAAATGTTATCAACCACAAACTTGGAAACAACATTAGCATCGTTAGTCCGGGTGGCAATTGCCTCCACCCACTTTGAAACATAATCAGCAGCCACAAGTATGTACAAATAGCCATGGGACGGGGGAAAAGGGCCCATAAAATCAATGCCCCACACATCAAAGATATCAACAATAAGATTATGTTGTAAAGGCATCTCTTCTCTCTTTCCTATGTTCCCGGACCGTTGACATCTATCACACCTAATGCAAAACTCTTGAGCATCTTTAAACAAAGTGGGCCAATAAAGACCCGATTGAAGCACTTTTCTAGCGGTCTTTTGGCCACTAAAATGACTCCCACATTGGAGTTCATGACAAAATCTCAACATCATGGTCTGGGACACATCTCCTAACAATTTTGTCCGGGTAAATTTTCCACAAATAAGGATCATCCCAAATGTAGTGTTTCACATCAGACCTAAACTTACGTTTTTGATCATAAGTGAAATCTGGCGGAATCATATTAGACACCAAGTAATTAACAAAATCAGCATACCAAGGCTCTTGGACATGTACAGCAAGAAGTTGTTCATCCGGAAAATTTTCATTAACCGGAATCATACTTTCTTCGACATTAAGATACGAATAGTCCTCAAGCCTTGATAAATGATCCGCCACCACATTTTCAGTCCCCTTTTTATCCCGAATCTCAACATCAAACTCCTGTAACAACAACATCCACCTCAACAAACGAGGCTTAGCATCCTTCTTATAAAGCAAATATCTCAATGCAGCATGATCAGAATAAATAATTACCTTCGATCCAAGCAAGTAAGAACAAAATTTTTCCAAAGCAAACACAACAGCTAAAAATTCTTTTTCAGTGGTGGTGTAATTTAGTTGTGCATCATTAAGTGTTCTACTTGCATAATGGATGACGGAAGGTAAATTATCTATCCTTTTTCCCAAAACAGCCCCAATAGCAAAATTCGAGGTATCACACATGATCTCAAAAGGGTGAGACCAATTGGGACTAGAAAGAATGGGGGCACAAGTCAACTTCTTTTTAAGTAAATTGAAAGCATCAACACACTCTTGATCAAAGATGAACTCCGTATCCTTGGCAAGCAGATTACATAAAGGCTTACAAATTTTTGAAAAGTCTTTTATGAATCGCCTATAGAAACCCGCATGTCCAAGGAAACTTCGCACACCTTTAACTGAACTCGGGGGAGGTAATTTAGCAATTACATCAATTTTTGCTCTATCAACCTCAATCCCCTTACTCGACACAATATGCCCCAACACAATACCATGTTTCACAAGAAAATGACACTTTTCCCAACTCAAAGTCAAGTTGGTTTCACAACACCTTTTCAACACAGATGCCAAATTCTTTAAACAATCATCAAAACTATCCCCAACAACAGAAAAATCATCCATGAATACCTCAACATACCTCTCAATCATATCAGAAAAAATGGAGGTCATACACCTTTGAAATATCGCAGGTGCATTACAAAGCCCAAAAGGCATCCTCCTAAATGCATACGTGCCAAAAGGACATGTGAAGGTGGTTTTAGATTGGTCTTCAAGGGCTATGGCAATCTGATTGTACCCCGAAAAACCATCAAGAAAACAGTAGTAAGAATGACCCGCCAACCTCTCTAACATCTGATCAATAAAAGGCAAGGGAAAGTGATCTTTCTTGATTGCAGCATTTAATTTTCTCAAATCAATGCACATCCTAAGACCGGTCACTTCCCTAATTGGCACATCCTCACCTTTCTCATTTTGGACATCAGTAATGCCCGATCTTTTTGGCACAACTTGCACCGGGCTTACCCATTCACTCTCAGCCACCGGGTAAATAATACCCGCATCTAACAACTTAAGGACCTCTTTTCTCACAGCTTCCTCCATGTGAGGATTTAACCTTCTCTGTCTCTCCCTAGACGACTTTGCACCATCCAAGAAATGAATTTTGTGCAAGCACATCGAGGGACTGATTCCCTTAATGTCCTTTAATGTCCACCCAATGGCCTCTCTATACTCACACAAAACATCAATCAACTGTGCCTCTTGTTCGATGGTCAAATCAGATGCAATTATAACAGGCAAAGTCTCTCCCTCTCCTAAGAATGCATATTTTAAATTTGCAGGGAAAGTTTTTAGCTCAAGGACCGGGGGAATAACAATAGAGGGCGCCTGTGAATGTGTGCCCAAAATTTTTGTTTATTGGAATTCACGCGAGTTTGAAGACATCCGAGTTATTTGAAAAACGGAGTCGCCACGCCATTTTGATTACCTCAAAACTTTGAAAAAAAGGTTTTATGGGTTCGGAGGTTAAGTTACCCCTTGGGAAGAACGTTTGGCGTTCACCCAAAGTGCCTTGCCGGAGCAAGTCTCCCTAGATTTCATTAATCGTGTTTGCTTGCGTGCTTTCTTTGTGTGCATGTGTTTGAAAATAAGGGGGGAAATGTCCCAAGTTATCTTCCGGACGTACAAACCATTTGTTGGTTGTCGCTCGGGATTCCTTGGAATTTATGTATTTGGGATTATGATCCCGTCCTCATCTTATGACTTATGATCATCGCATTTTTAAGCCTTGGGACCCTCGAGACTTGCGTGATCGAGAGAATGACTCTCTTTTGGGTCAAAGATGAGGTTCTTTAGGAAGGAATGTCCTTAGCCCATCAATCCTACGCTTTAAGACGGTCGAGCTCGTATAAAGGCTTCATACTCATTCTTAAGCGATAATCGGAGATATAGGGTTCAAGGTTATCCTTTTCCTAAAGAAATCATGAACCTTTAATGGAAGGAACGATGCAAAGATGAGAACTTTTACACCGGTCCATTCCAAGGTTGGGGAAAAGGGGAAATGCATGTAAAAATGATATTTTAGCAAAAAGATGGCATTTTGGTTTGAAAATGATGCATTTGATTGCAAATGGATGTTTTTTATGTAAAGAAATGATCTTTGTGCAAAGAGTGCATCTTTAATGTGAAAAGGGATTTAAAATGGAAAAGGAATGATTTTAATGCATGAAAAATGGGATTTAGGTGTAAAGGATGCACCTTTATGTATGAGAATGATATTTTAATGAAAAGATGACATAGTATGTACATAGATACTATCTAAATTGCAGATAGACATCAGGTTATAGCTTAAAGGGGGTTAACATCAGATTACAGCTTGAAACTGTGAAGCTTCTGAAAACTGGCTACTTATGTCGCACGACATAGGCTGCCTATGTCGCGTGACATAACTAGCCATTTTGCAGAGGCTTTACAACTGAGATTTGCAGAGGTAACAAGGCACCAAAATGGTCAAGTTACTTCACAAACAAATCTCAGGGAGCATGTTTAACAATAATGAACACTTCAAGAGGGTGTGGATATGAGGGATCCACACTCATCTTGAGTGTTCATGCAAAACCAAGCCAAAACGGAGATTTGATATGAAATGTAATGAAATGAAATGGGGATCTGGGTAATATGAAGCTAAAGCATGCAACTTTAATCAGAATACTACATTATCAATGCATGTAACACATAGATTTCATATTCAAAGGAAAATAGAGAGTGGAAAAGGGGTAGAAACTCGTTACCCTTGAAGATCCACAACTCCTATATCAAGTTAGATATAGGAGCCTTTTAGCGTCCTCCTCCGGAGACTGAGTTCAGGCCTTGGATCCTTGAGAACCTCGAGTTCTTAATGTATAGGAAGTGTGTGTGTGTGTGGGAAGTGTGTGTGGGATGGATTTGGGAGGATTAGGTTGATTTGGGGGGTATGTGAGGAGAGAGGAGGCTTCTGGAGCGTATTCCCTATAGAGGGGGACTGAGGGGTGGAGGAGGTGTGTGAAAATGAGAGGTGAAGGCCTCTATTTATAGGCTGCCTGCATGGGCTTGTTATGTCGCACGACATAACAAGCCATAACTGCTTTCCTTCTAGAAACATGCAAGGTGGCATGGTTCTAGAACTTTTCTTGGCTGGTTATGTCGCACGACATAAGTAGCCACTTCTGGATTCTTCTAGAAACATGCAAGGTGGCAAATTCTTCTAGAACTCTTCCTGGCTGGTTATGTCGCACGACATAAGTAGCCAAATCTGGATTTTTCTAGAAACATGCAAGGTGGCAGTCTTCTAGAAGGGTTTTGGGATTAAGAAAAACGTGTTTCTTAATCACCAAGCATTTCCTTCAGCCCTTAAAAGGCTTGGAACAGTTCCGGAATTGTTCCGGAACTTTAGGAAAATCCGGGGAATTACCGGAAAAATTACCGGAATTGCCGGGAAAAATTAACCTAAGGCATGAGCCGATTTGGGTACTTACAAGCCCTCGGCAACGTCACTTGCAAGGCGAGTGGGGTTGTCGATAGAAAAGGATCCGATCGGCGAATGCCGAGACGGATTGGGAGACTAAGGTGGTCGAGTGGCGAACCTTTTGGAAGGCTACCTACGTATCCCGGAGGAATCAAGCCAGCCGTAGTTCGGGATTAGGATCCGCCGGGGAAGGAAGAAGAGAAACCGGTCTCTTCTTTGGGAAAAAGAAGAGAAACTGACCTAGGAGGTCAAGCAATTGATCCTACTGGGGATATGCTAGGAGTGACCCAGGTGGTCGAATATTTGAACTTTTATGAGGGGGCGCTTTATCACTGAGGAGTGACAAAGAAACAGGGTGACCAAAGTGGTCGAATGGCTGGACCTTTTATAAAAGGCTACCTACGTATCCCGGAGGAATCAAGCCTTGATCGTAGTTCAAGCATCACTAGATAGTTAGGAACGATGTCTAGGATCCTTGGGATTTTGACAATTCGGAGGCTGTCACCTGATTGACAATTACTGGAGGATGTCACCTAATTTTGACAATTACTGGAGGCTGTCACCTAAAGAAGCTAGAGCTTACGGCGCTATCTCTTTATGACGGAGATAGAGGTAACTTAAGTTGGGAAACTTGAGCATTCGTCACTATTCGCGGATAGTGGTAGCACAAGTTGAAATGATTTGGGCATACGCCACTATTCGCGGATAGTGGTAGCACAATTTGAAATGATTTGGGCATTCGTCACTATTCGCGGATAGTGGTTGCACAAATTGAAATAACTTGGGCATTCGTCACTATTCGCGGATAGTGGTTGCACAAATTGAAATAACTTTGGCATTCGTCACTATTCGCGGATAGTGGTTGCACAAATTGAAATAACTTTGGCATTCGTCACTATTCGCGGATAGTGGTTGCACAAATTGAAATAACTTGGGCATTCGTCACTATTCGTGGATAGTGGTTGCACAAATTGAAATAACTTGGGCATTCGTCACTATTCGCGGATAGTGGTTGCACAAATTGAAATAACTTTGGCATTCGTCACTATTCGCGGATAGTGGTTGCACAAATTTAGAGTTCTGACCTAACATTATTTCATTCTAACGGAAGCTACAGCTTACGACGTTATTTCTTTACTAAAGCTAGATGACTTTATTTCTTTATGACGGAAAAAAACAGACTAAAGAAGTAAGAAGGACTCGATGATTTTTTGTAAAGAAAGTAGGACGTATCCTGATAATTTTTGTAAAAGAAGTGAATTAAAAATGCCAAAGGCAAATAAAATGAGCCACGAGGGGGTAAATTTGTAAAATAAGCCTCGGGAGGCACTGGAGGGAAAATTTAATTGAAAATGTTTGAAAATGCCAGGGGCACAAAGGGTAAAACAGTCCTGCGGGGGACAAAATTGTAAAATGGAGCCTTTAGGGGCAAAATTGTAAAAATCAGCCACAGGGGCTTAGTATGTCGCACGACATAACAGGCCCTGTGGACAGATTTATTAAAAATCGCACAGTCGCCATTTTGAAATTAATTTAGACTTGAAATTGAGAGGGAGGCGACGGCGAGAAGAGAGAGAGCAACCTCAGAGGGCGATTTGAGAGGGATCTAGAGAAATCAAACAAATCTTTAGTTCGATTCAACTTGGAAAATGCCTCCTAGGCTCTATCCGACCAAGAGGGGTTCTCAACACGCCAATTTAGCTGCTCGGAGAAAGGGGGTGCAAAGGAATCAACGGCCGTTTCTTCCGAAGCACCAAGGGAGATTTTTACCCACGGCTCAATGAGCATACTTCGGATGTCACGAAGAAGGAAGAGGTAAGAAACCTAGGGTTTCTTGAAAATTTTTCAATTTGTGCGAAATTGATTTGAACCGAGTTTCTCTTCGATCGCATTTGAACTTCATATGGATTGGCTGTGAACATGAATGAATCTAGGAAATGTAATGCGTAAATGCATGCCATACATTGATCCATGTTGTCCTACTTTTGCTTGAGATGATTTCAAGAAATAGCACGAAATATTAATATTTGTGCCATGTTTTCTTGCAGGGATTGCGCACCCGTGGCTCCCCGAGGTGATTGGCAAAGCTATGGGATAGCTTGCTTAGGGTAGCCAAGAGCAGTGGACTCGCCTAAGGGCCCGATTTACGCCGCCGGGCTAGGGCAATTTTTTGAGATGGCGAAGGCCATCTGGGGCACTCGTGAGGAGTGTGGATCTAGTGAGGCATTCAGAGAGTTCAGTGGGAGACCACTCACTCATTTCACTTCTCTTGGGGTGAGACGACAGCCACTCCTGCCTGACTTTGCGGTCATCACAGATCGCCTTACTGGGATGAGCCGCTCTACATGTAGGAGCCTCGTACAGGAGTTGAGCCCCACTTATTGGCGATGATGATTTTATGGGCTTACTTGGTTTCGTTCCCCGGATCAAGAAGGGGAATGGATATGAGTTAGGGGTGCTACATGGCTTTCGATTGAGGGGCGGAGCGGGGACTACACCGTGGTAGATGATCCCGTTGAGAGCCGAGAGATTGGCTAGAGCTTTTGTATGGGTAGGCTTTTCCGACATGCGTTCATCAACAGCCGCATCTACCGCTTTGATTTCACCGGTTGGAGCTACCGAGAGCCCGGGATACCGTGTCGGGAATCCGTCCCGGGGGGAGGCAAATTTAGCCGAGATGTATTTGGCCCTAGATGACGTCGGCCGAGGGAAGGCGAAGTACTTCACCGCTTTCATCCGGATTTCGAGGTATTCTCTCACCTTGATTTCTTTTCTTTTGCGCATTTCATTATATCCCTTGTTTTCCCTTTGTTTTGACTTCTTCTTCTCCTTTTCGTGCTTGGGCATACGAGTATTTTGGTTTTGTTATGAGTGGCGGATCAAGGATGAGTTTCCTGCCACCACTTTTTCCCCGCTCTTCGTCGGTGGACGAAGGATGCCGAGAAACAGAACCGAGGACGTTTCCACGGAGGGCTCGAGGTGCGGGATTACCGCTTCTTATCATGATACGTTGACATGCACGAGAGGGGTTCCACTGGAGGATGAGCTTGTTCCCCTGGAGGTCGTTATGCCGCTCTGGATTTAGATCACGCCGCGCACTTCACGAGTGTCGCAAGCTAATGCGTGGGCTTGTCCTGAGACGCCTTGTACTTGGGAGAGAGGGTGTATAGACGGCGTGGGCCGAATAAGCACGCTCGGATCCTGATGATCCCCGGCTAGGATGTGGTTGCCTCGCCGGTTGGCGAATGTAGATGCTTTTGATCGTAGGCATGGCGGCACATCTTTACACACGGAGGGGGACTATACTATGTACGTGGCCATGCATCTTCGGTCTCCACGAACCGGGGTTGGTTATGGTGCTCATGGCGCAGTGGCCTTCGAATCTGCTACGTAGCTGGACCTCCTTTGCCCCCGACTTTCATTGATTATCGGGGTGGCGGTCGCATGAGGCGAGCTCACATTGATATGTCCCAGACTAAATCCTCATCCACAGTGCTCCCGCGAGTTCCGGATCTGTAATCTTGTTCCTTACGCCTCTTTGGATTGCTTGCATCTCTTTTTATTATCAAGAACTGCATTCGACGCTTTTTATGCCTTGTAACAGTTCTGCTCGAGCTTACGGACATTTGACCAGTGGCATATACGGCGGCGTGGGCATGATTGGCAAGCTCCGAGAAAGGCATGAGTTTACGGAAGAATCGATGCCGGTCACGGGGTTCGATTGATATCTCTCCACCCGGCCAACCGAGAAGGAAGAAGAGCCGCTGCGATGACGTGGGCACCGGCCCAGGAGCACTAGAGGACCGACGCCTCGGACAAAGGCGCAAATGTGCCTCTTTACGGACCCATTGAGATTGACGATGATGATGAGGATGAGGATGAGGATGGTGGAGCCGAGACGGCCACGCGGATGAGCTTGACTCATCGTCATCACGGAGCTTGACGACTACTACCGCACGGGGACCATAGCTTATGAGGCACCTTCTGGACGATCTGACGATGAGCCGAGGAGGCCGAGGATGACGACGAGGATGGAGATGGGGGAGGGTGATGGAGAGGATTCGTAGTAGCCCCTTTCCCCTTAGACATTTATGACCTTTTGGCTATTGTACCCCCTTTGGGGAAAACACATGTTATTATTTTTTATGCACAACTTTTGGACTTGATCTACTTTGTATGTACAAATGGTTTGAATGGATGACTGATTTGAATGGATTTTTGGCTTGAATATGAATGCAATGGGTGTACATGGGGTAAAGGACCCTTCCCTTATGCATTTGAGAAATGTATGAATGGTATTTGCGGCTATTGACAAGTCGGGGATTGCCACAGGGAGAGCGAGCCGCAAATTGCGATGTACGATGTGGCTTGTTATGTCGCACGACATGGCTTGTTATGTCGCGCGACTTAATAAGCTTTGAAGCCTAGTGCTTTTCATTGCCTTTGGGCCCCGGAATGGAGGCTGCCGCGGAGGTTGGAATTGGGGGATCGAAAGAGATCACCTACGGCCTCCTTGAGACAATGGCAAGAGATATTTGGTCCCTTCCTATAAGGATGGAAACGGGGTGACCTAGGAGGTCGAACAACCAATCCTTCATAGGAATGTTCCAAATCAAAAGGGGTGACGATATGGTCATAAAATTGGAATTTTATGAAAAGCTTACGCACCATTGGAGAGTGGAGGAAGAAAGAGGTGACCAAAGTGGTCGGATGGCTGAACCTTTATGAAAGGCTACCTACGTATCCCGGAGGAATCAAGCCAGGTCGTAGTTCGAGCTTCATCTAGACAGTTAGGAACGATGTCTAGGATTTTCGACGTTTTGACAATTAGGAAACTGTCGCCTAGAGTTACCTCGTTATAACGGAAGTAACGAAAGCGCTTTTTTGGGAGAAAACGTTATCATTAGCAATTGGCACGTTACTTGAGCCTAGGGATGATTTTTCTCTTGGAAACATAGGTAGGGGCCAGATGCAGGGTGTACATATGGAATGTATTTGGGAATTGTTTGAGACGGGTTTCAAGCAGGTGGGGTTGTATCCCTTGGGTGCGGTGACTGTTCTTTGTTGTCAACGTGGACGAGAATTCCCTCTTGGTGAGGCCCAGGTTTGAACCTCGGGTCTGTGACTATTTTCTCACACTCTAGCATTTGAAGTTGATGCTATGATGTCGAAGTGACCAATCCTTTCTTCTAGGGATGGATGCAACTTATCGAAGCCCACGGTCTAAGGAAATACTCTCTGCCAAAAAGCCCCATATCTTGTTGAAGTAAGGAAAAATTCTTTCATTGGCAAAACCTTGGTTGAATGAGTGAGCAAGCGAAGTGACTTGGCGAAGCCCCGATCACAGTGACACAATAAAAATCCCAATCGATTGGTATTGCGAACGTGATTACGAAATTGATCGACCAGAGGCCGAATCCATCTAGTGGACCTAGTAGAAGAACCCGATGCGAACCCGAAAATGGCTAAAAGAGCCCAGTTTAAAGGAATGCTTTAGCTGCAGCTTTCGAGGCGTACCTAATGCGAATTGTAGCGTAAGAGGGAAAACCTATCACTTTTCCTTCCCTTTTTTTATTTTCTTTATTTTTTAGTCACTCCGAGTCAACCTTAAGAAGATGTGGACGAAGAGAAGAACTTTTAGGAAGATATATACTTACTGCAGGGCATATTTTTTCGAAAAGTGGGAATAGATCCCATTTTTGTGTTATTCTTCGACGGCCTTATTCGGTGTAGGTGCCACAAAACCTGCGCTTTCGGGTTTGACTCTTTTGAGAGAGTATAAGCGTAGAAAGGTTGGTAAAAGTGTAATGGAAGCCCCCCGCCATTTGACAGAGAAAATCGGTGTTTAGCGCTATCTTTCCTAAGATGTAGAAAAGGAAGACTATGTCAGAGACATCCGAAAACTTGTTTTATTTACAAATGATCACAAGATTGCTTAAAACCCTTTATTAATGTTCGGGTTATTCCCAACCACTTGAATCTCGATATGAACAAACATTCTTAGCCCAATCTGTCGCTTCAAGCTAAAGTCAACCGGTGTCGCGGATCAAAGTTGGGTGACCCGGTGTGACAAAATAGGCCAAGCAAAAAGGTTGTGTATAGGGACGTGTCGGTTTTCCTATGAGGAAGTCGGTGTTTTACGAGAATGTTGGATGTGCGTAATGCCCGGTGCCAATGACGGTTTTCCCTAGACGTCGTTCCGCCTCATTGCTCCATAGCCTCGGTCGGCGTAGTTGCCTCTGGGAAAGCGTCGTCATTTGAACATGAGATTTCAGAAGGTTCAGTCCCTAGGGAATCGTAGGCTATGGTTTCATAAAGGCGGACCATTGAGTCGTCGGCTGCTTTGCCTGTCTCGGGATGATAACATGACCCACAAAAAGATCGTCTGTGGGCATCTGACCGCCAAGTAGCTTACGGCATTCCTTGCGTCGTAGTGTTGACAATCTTTGGGATTGATGAAGGGACAAATCTCTTTGCACTGATGCCCAATGATGGCGTGGGTCTGCTGTGCTGTGCCGCCCCATTCGTGTCGGAGCCAGAGGCTCAATTTCTTTCCTTCTCGGTCTTGCGCCGAGGTGGCTTTTGAGTATCAGTGAACTACCTTTGGCTTCCCGACGGCTTTGATTCTTCCCGCTCATGCATTTTTCATGTCATCAATGCCATCATGCCTAGCGGCCCTTATATGCCACTTGGTCAGATGTACGTAAGCTTTGTGAGGTGAACACTTTTGCACAAGAGACATAATATGCTGTGAAATCTCCCTATCTCTTGATAACGAGAAAGAGATCTTTCGGTCATCAATCGAAGACGTCTATGGAACAATACTTCTAAGATCTAAATTTTCCTTTTGAGTGGCGGAGCCGGAATGAGATGATGCAGCTGACATATCGATGTGAGCTCGCCTCATGCGAACATTCTTGATACCACGATAATCAATGAAAGTCGGGGCAAAGTCCACAGGTCTAGCTGTCGGCAACGAGGTCGAATGGCTACTAATAAGCTGCCGGTGGCCCATGAGATCTCAATGAACATTTGCGCTTGACGTTCCTGATGTTGTAGCGAAGATCGTAGCTTGGTAGCGTCGTAGACATAGTCCCCCTCCCAGGTGTGTAAAGATGTGCTGCCGGCTACGATCAAAGGCATCTACATTCGCTCAGTGGGGGTGAGGCGGCCACATCTGGCTTGAAGGGATCATCAGGGATGTGAGCTGCGAAACAATCGGCTTATTCGGCCCGTGATGTCAAAACTGTCGCCCTCTCCCAGTGCAAGGCGTGCGTGACAAGCCCGCCCATGTGATAGCTTGCGACACTGCAGCTGAAGTGCAGCGTGATCCTAAATCAGCATCGGCATTAAGCTCGACCGAAATCCGGGGGAACAAGCTCATGCTGCCCCAGTGGAACCCCTCTGAAGCATGCCAACGTATCACTTGATAAGAAGCGGTAATCATCAAGCACCTCGAGCCTACCCGCGTCTGAGCCATTTCTGGCAAATCCTTCGTCCCTGCAGCGAAGAGCGGGAAAAAGTGATGTGAGGAAACTCATCATGTCTGCCACTCTGGGTCGTATGCGAAGCAGAAAAGGAGAAGAAGAAGTCAACGAGGGAAAACGTAGGATATAATGAAATGCGCTAAGGAAAAGAGATCAGGTGAGAAGATCCACCTCGAAAGCACGATGAAATGCTTGTGGTACTTCGCCTTCCCTCGGGCGGACGTCATCGCTTGGGATACATCTCGGCAGCCTGCCTCGCCCCAGACAGAGTGTCCCAGACAGTATCACCATCGTTCAAAACCTTAGCAGCTGAAATCCCAAAGCGAGTATTAGATGCGCTGTTGATGAACAGCATGTCGGCAAAAAGCCCACCCCTTGTCTAAAAGCTCCTGGCCAATCTCGGCTCTTTGGCCCATGGAGCTCTCAGCAGTTCATCCTGCCACAGTGTAGTCCACGGATGCTCTGCCCCTGAATCAGGCCATGCAATGCATCGGACTCATATCCCATTCCCCTTCTTGATCAGGGGAACGAAGGCGTAACCAAGTAAGCCCATTAAAATCATCATCCAGCAATGCGAGGCTGGGGCTCCAATTCTCCTGTGCGAGTTTTCTTTCACTCTATGTAGAATCTTGTCATCACGGTCAAAAAGGCAGTCTGATTGACCGCAAAGTCCAGCAGGTGACCTGTCGTCTCGGAGCCCCAGAGAAGTGAAATGAGATGTGGTCTCCCTTTGTTGGATCTCTGAAAGCCCTCGCCAGGCATGCATTACGCCCTCACCGAGTGCCCCAGATGGCCTTCGCCATCTCAAAAAATTGCCCCTAGCCCGGCGGCGTAAATCGGCCGCCCCTTGGCGAGTGACTGCTCGGCTGCAGGCGAGCTATCCCTTAACTTTGCACAGTTCGACATCTTCGAGAGCCCTTAGGAGTCAGCAATCCACCCAGAAAACTTGGCAGTCGAAATATTAATATTTCGTGCTATTTCTTGCTCCAAAATCATCTCAAGCAAAATAGGTAGGACAAAATGGATCAATGTATGGCATGCGAGGACTTTAAATGCATTGACAAATTCCCTAGATTCATTCATGTTCAGGTAGGCCAATCATATGAAGTTCAAATAGCGGTCTGAAGAAAAACTCGGTTAGGGGCTTGAATTTCGCACATATTGAAAATTTTTCATGAAACCCTAGGTTTCTTACCTCTTCCTTCTTCGTGACATCCAAAGTATGCTCGAGGCATTAAGTGGGGTAGAAATCTCCCAGTTCGAGTAGCGCTCGGAAGAAACGGCCGTTGATTCCTTTGCACCCCCCTTTCTTGGTAGATGTTGGAAAGGGCGTGTTGAAGCCCTGCTTAGTCGGATAGAGCCTTAGCGAGAGGCATTCTTCGGTGGATCGGACTAAGAAGTGTTGGATTTCTCTCGATTTCCTTTCGAATCTCCCTCTGCGATGTCGCTCTCTCTCTCTCCCACTTTGTAGCCTCCTCTCAATTTCAAGTTCAGGATTGATTTTCAAAATGGCGGCGTGCGAATTTTAATCAAGCTATGTTCATGATGTCGTGCGACATAATAACCCTACGTAACTTTTGTATTACAATTTTGCCCTTAAGGCTTACATTTTTACACAATTTTGTTCCTATGTAATGACTGTCTTTTACCCTTTGTGCCCCTTGCCATTTTCATAGATTTTCGAATTCAAATTTTCCCTCCGGATAGTGCCACGAAGGCGCTTATTTTTACAAATTTACCTCACGGCTCGTTGGAATTCGGTTGTATACTTGCAAGTTTGGCATTTTTAATTCACTTCTTTTACAAAAATTATCGGGATACGTCCTACTTTCTTTACAAAAATCATCGAGTCCTTCTTACTTCTTTAGTCTCTTTTTTTCCGTCATAAAGAAATAAAGTCATCTAGCTTTAGTAAAGAAATAACGTCGTAGCTTTAGCTTAGTTAGAATGAAATAATGTTAGGTCGGAACTCTAAATTTGTGCAACCACTATCACGCGAATAGTGACGAATGCCCAAGTTATTTCAATTTGTGCAACCACTATCCGCGAATAGTGACGAATGCCCAAGTTATTTCAATTTGTGCAACCACTATCCGCGAATAGTGACGAATGCCCAAGTTATTTCAATTTGTGCAACCACTATCCGCGAATAGTGACGAATGCCCAAGTTATTTCAATTTGTGCAACCACTATCCGCGAATAGTGACGAATGCCCAAGTTATTTCAACTTGTGCAACCACTATCCGCGAATAGTGACGAATGCCCAAGTTATTTCAATTTGTGCAACCACTATCCGCGAATAGTGACGAATGCCCAAGTTATTTCAATTTGTGCTACCACTATCCGCGAATAGTGGCGTATGCCCAAATCATTTCAACTTGTGCTACCACTATCCGCGAATAGTGACGAATGCTCAAGTTTCAATTGTGCTACCACTATCCGCGAATAGTTATGCCCAAATCATTTCAACTTGTGCTACCACTATCCGCGAATAGTGACGAATGCTCAAGTTTCCCAACTTAAGTTACCTCTATCTCCGTCATAAAGAGATAGCGCCATAAGCTCTAGCTTCCTCGGGTGTGACCTCCGAATTGTCAAAATCTCAAGGATCCTAGACATCGTTCCTAACTATCTAGTGATGCTTGAACTACGATCAAGGCTTGATTCCTCAGGGATACGTAGGTAGCCTTTTATAAAAGGTCCGACCATTCGACCACTTTGGTCACCCTGTTTCTTTGTCACTCCTCGGTGATAAAGCGCCCCCTCATAAAAGTTCAAATATTCGACCACACGGGTCACTCCTAGCATATCCCCGGTAGGATCAATTGCTTGACCTCCTAGGTCATTTTCTCTTCTTTTTCCCGACCGGTTTCTCTTCTTCCTTCCCCGAGCGGATCCTAATCCCGAACTACGGCTGGCTTGATTCCTCAGGGATACGTAGGTAGCCTTCCAAAGGTTCGGCCACTCGACCACCTTAGTCTCCCAATCCGTCTCGGCATTCGCGAGATCGGATCCTTTTCTATCGACAACCCCACTCGCCTTGCAAGTGGCGTTGCCGAGGGGCTTGTAAGTACCCAAATCGGCTCATGCCTTAGGTTAATTTTCCGGCAATTCGGTAATTTTACGGTAATTCCCGGATTTTCCTAAAGTTAGGAACAATTCGGAGCTGTTCCAAGCCTTTTAAGGGCTGAAGGAAATGCTTGGTGATTAAGAAACACGTTTTCTTAATCCCAAAACCCTTCTAGAAAGCTGCCACCTTGCATGTTTCTAGAAAAATCCAGTTGGCTACTTATGTCGTGCGACATAACCGGCCGGAAGAGTTCTAGAAAGTGCCACCTTGCATGTTTCTAGAAGAATCCAGTGGCTACTTATGTCGTGCGACATAACCGGCCGAGGAAAAGTTCTAGAACCATGCCACCTTGCATGTTTCGGAAGGAATACGATCATGGCTTGTTATGTCGTGCGACATAACAAGCCCATCTGGCGACCTATAAATAGAGGCCTTCACCTCTCATTTTAACACACCTCTTCCACCCCTCGGTCCCCTCTATAGGAATACGCTCCGAAGCCTCCTCTCTCCTCACATGCCCCCCAAATCACCTCAATCCTCCCAAATCCATCCCACACACACTTCCCACACACACACTTCCCACATACATCAAGAAATCAAGGAGTTCCCAAGGATCCAAGGCTGAACTCGGTCTCAGGAGGAGGACGCTAGAAGGTTCCTATATCTAACTTGATATAGGAGTTGTGGATCTTCAAGGGTAACGAGTTTCTACCCCTTTTCCACTCCTATTTTCCTTTGAATATAAAATCTATGTGTTACATGCATTGATAATATAGTATTCGATTAAAGTTGCATGCTTTAGCTTCATATTACCCGGATCCACATTTTATTTCATTACATTTCATATAAAATCTTCGTTTTGACTTGGTTTTGCATGAACACTCAAGATGAGTGTGGATCCCTCATATCCACACCCTCTTGAAGTGTTCATTATTGTTAAACATGCTCCCTGAGATTTGTTTGTGAAGTAACTTGACCATTTTGGTGCCTTGTTACCTCTGCAAATCTCAGTTGTAAAGCCTCTGCAAAATGGCTAGTTATGTCACGCGACATAGGCGGCCTATGTCACGCGACATAAGTAGCCGGTTTGCGAAGCTTCACGGTTTCAAAGCTGTAATCGATGTTAAACCCCTTTAAGCTATAACTTTGATGTCTATCTGCAATTTAGATAGTATCTATGTACATACTATGTCATCTTTTCATTAAAATATCATTCTCATACATAAAGGTGCATCCTTTACACCTAAATCCCATTTTTCATGCATTAAAATCATTCCTTTTCCATTTTAAATCCCTTTTCACATTAAAGATGCACTCTTTGCACAAAGATCATTTCTTTACATAAAAAACATCCATTTGCAATCAAATGCATCATTTTCAAACCAAAATGCCATCTTTTTGCTAAAATATCATTTTTACATGCATTTCCCCTTTTCCCCAACCTTGGAATGGACCGGTGTAAAAGTTCTCATCTTTGCATCGTTCCTTCCATTAAAGGTTCATGATTTCTTTAGGAAAAGGATAACCTTGAACCCTATATCTCCGATTATCGCTTAAGAATGAGTATGAAGCCTCTATACGAGCTCGACCGTCTTAAAGCGTAGGATTGATGGGCTAAGGACATTCCTTCCTAAGGAACCTCATCTTTGACCCAAAAGAGAGTCGTTCTCTCGATCACGCAAGTCCCGAGGGTCCCGAGGTTTAAAAATGCGATGATCATAAGTCATAAGATGAGGACGGGATCATAATCCCAAATACATAAATTCCAAGGAATCCCGAGCGACAACCAACAAATGGTTTGTATGTCCGGAAGATAACTTGGGACATTCCCCCCTTATTTTTCAAACACATGCACACAAAGAAAGCACGCAAGCAAACACGATTAATGAAATCTAGGGAGACTTGCTCCGGCAAGGCACTTTGGGTGAACGCCAAACGTTCTTCCCGAGGGGTAGCTTAACCTCCGAACCCATAAAACCTTTTTTTCAAAGTTTTGAGGTAATCAAAATGGCGTGGCGACTCCGTTTTCAAATAACTCGGATGTCTTCAAACTCGCGTGAATTCCAATAAACAAAATTTTGGGCACACATTCT
>JAFEMH010003016.1:0-180000 GCA_022495995.1 Adenophora triphylla var. japonica
AGCCCGGTGGCCCACGTGATCTTGCTAGTGATCATAGGGGCGCAGTGCTTTGAGAATTGGAGGAAGCAAGTCGGTTCTCCCGAACCATGGAGCTTGAGAAACGAACCAGTCCCATCTCCGAGATGGTGACCCGAGCTGCATCGATGCGGCGAAGTAGTAACCGACCCCTTTCAAGCCGATGACCCGAACCAGACCGATGTTGTGAAGTAGCAAACCCGACTCCTCTCTGCCAGCGGGGCTTAAGCAGCTTCAACCGACTCAATCCCCGGTGGTGTAGACCCGAGAGGCACCGGGGCAATGACTTTGTGATCGGATCAAGCGAGGAGTATCGAGCAAGAAGGGCCGAGATGTACCGAATCGAGCACTAATTCCGCATTGATGGCCCGGGCGATCGAGGTTTTGGAGTAGCGAACCGACCCATTCTGGGTCATGACTTAAAAATGTAATTCACGAAACCCAAAGATGAAAACCTGGATAAAGCGCTGGGGCAAGTTGACCAAGATCGATACGACGAGGCCGAGAGGCAGCCGAGTGATAGGCTTTGGGATGCTTGGCCCATTAGTAGTTCCACACGAAAGGGACAGGCATTTGATGGTAGTTGGCATGCCCGGGAGGGTAATTAGCTCCACCTTCGCATCAACCGTAAAGGTTTCATTAGGGTGGTGAACAATTTCTAGCCCCCGGGTTCTCGATACTTTCCAATAACCGATCGATCTCGAGCCTCTTGATTTTGTCTTATCTCGTTCCAACATCCGATTCCACCGTTCGCCATTTTGCGGATTTTCGTGGTGTGGAGTTGTACGTCCCCACCGTTCTCCTCCGAGTTGGTCATTCTCAAACTTTGAGCCGAAGCGAAGGAGGAAACCGATGAAGTATCTCGACTTCGGAATGACCGAGCCGAACAAACGATGATCCCGGGTCTCGATCCAAACTTTGCTTACCGCGGAAGGCACAAAAGGGTGTGGTTCGACTCGAAAGCGAAACAGTTGGTGTTTGGGCTTAGGGCTCATGCAAACATGCGGTTGTTTGTTCTTGTTTACTTAAAAACATGTTTTATTAACCTAATCTGTTGGAAAAGATTGCTCTTATTTTTCGCGAACTACTCGATTCCCGGATCGTTGGACCCCGTCACTACGTCTATAAGCCCCTCGTATTCCACACCGTATTTCGACCTCCCAGGTGTGATGCCCTGGCGAGGGTCCTATAGGGCAAGCGGGTCCCACCGACCGAAAAGAAAACGATCCCTAGAAGTCCGCGGGTAATCGAGTCTTGACGAGTATTCGATGTAAATTACGGACAAAGCCGACGTCAAAGTCAAGATCGTGTCCGAGGGCTCGACAAAAAGTCGGCATGATTTGGACCGATAAATGTCCACAGCTGATCTTGAATTGTCGTCGCTAAGCCGTAATCGTGCATGGAATAACCGTTAATCCTTGATGACTCGTGTCATGCCGGGAGTCGTTGTATAATTTGTGCGCCGAGCCGAAGTCAAGGCGCCGGCCAATATCTTCGTCAAAGTCCGCGGCGGAAACCGGCATGACTTCGACCGATTAGTGGACCCGAAGATATTGAGTCGGTATGCCGACAAAGGCTTGAAAGGAAAGGTCTATACACGTACAGGCATGACAACGCACTGCACTAAAAACCAACCGGGTCTCTGACAAAGTGTGTCACGGACAAGTGCATGGTCGACACGAGGCTCCATGGGATGTTTGGGTAGTCCCGTGCTCATCCGAGAGGCGTAATAAGACCAAACGGACCGCGACAAGGATTTCCCTGTTAGGGACGAGTGTGCGTGCAGTAAGGTCACGTGCAATGCGTAGTGTGCAAGGCCATCTCTTCCTTTTCCGAGAAAAAAATAGAATTTTTTTTTATGTGTCTTAAAAAGGCAATGATGCATGATTTTTTTGAATTTTTTTTTTGAAATCCTTTTTTTGAAAATTTTATGAACACATAAGCACATAAGCACAAAATCTCGACAATGCTAGGGGACATTATTCCGACAAATAAAATTTTGACTTTTCCGAGGCTACCAAAAACAAACACGAAAACCGTGCAAAAATCAACACACACAAAGCAAAGGATTTTCAAATGTTGAGACGGAAGCTTGACCCTCAAAAGCTTTTCTTTTTTTTTTTTGAAAATAATGATACCGGTACGTGGGATTGTTAGACCACAATTTATCCCCGACTCGTGTTAGGAGGCGATAACGGGAAGTTTAATGGTTTCCACCAATATACCAAATATCATTTTTTTTTTAGAAAAAGCTTATCTCCCCAGCGGAGTCGCCACTGTGATGTACCCGATTTTTTTTGAAAATCAAAACGGAGTCGCCACGCCATTTTTGTTTTAAGGGACAAAACTTTGAAAAAAGCCCGAGATCAGAGATTTGGGTTCGGAGGTCACGTTACGCGCCGGGAAGCTGACGTTAGTGTGCACTCCGGAGCGCCTCGTAAAACGAAGTCTTCCAAGCTGAAAATCATTTGTGTGTGTGTGTGTGTGTGTGTTTTGGCCAAAATAACTTGAAACTCAGAAAAGTAAAAATTGGGATATATTTTTAAGACTTTAAACTGATCCCATGATTTTTTGGGTGATTTTTGGGTTGAGATTTGGAACTCAAAAGATTTTTGGAAGTTGAAAACCATTTCTGCCAGAATGAAAAAAGCAGTTGACCCTTGACTTTGAAATGGACTTTAGGGCTTGAAAACTCCAGAATCTGGGAAAAGTCCGGGAATGAAAAATGTTCAAAACACCTTAAAAAAGGTTTTTGTAAAAGAACTTTTCATTTTGGAGATGATTTGAGGGGTCAAAACCTTCTGGAAATCTCAGATCTGAAATCTGGATTTCCAGAGACTGATGAACTGACCTTTAAAAGAAAATTTGAAAAAAGGAGTTTTACTCACACAAAAAAATAAAGTAAAAATATGTATGGAAATATCTGGATGTTGGCTACAAAAAGTATTTTGTAGTCAACACCAAATTCCAAGTTTATCTATGTCCAAAAAATTAGACCATGGACTGAGGTCTGAGAAAATTGCTACTGGACAGCAACTTCTCAAGAAAGAAAATATGATTTTAAAGGGGGGTTTTGCATCCATGCTTGTCCCCATTTCCCTAGGTTTTGATTAGTAATCACTTGACATTTTAGTGGTGAATCAACTATATCAAACCATCCTTGGGGTACATTAGGACTAAGCACTTCATTTGCTTGGGAAGGGGAATTTTATCCTTTGAAAATGAGATTTGATGTATGAAAATGATTTTTAGGGTTTAGAAAATGTGTTTTCTTTGCAAGAAAGTAAGAACACTTTGAAAATAATGTAGATCCTTGTAGAAGATCATCCATGGAGATGAACTTCCATGGTGATCTTCTTGGATCTAAAGCAAGAAGATGAATAAACTACATTTTGTAGCTTGAAAATGCATGCATGGATGAATTTTAGGGTAAGGAGAGGGAGGTTATACCTATCTTCCTTGTGTTTTGTGTTTGAAGGCTTGAATGTGAGAGTGTTTAAGGCTTGAATATGAGAGTGTTTGAGGGTGTTTAGGGTTGATGATTTGAGTTGGTTAAAGAGAAAACAAGTAGATAACAATGAAGTCCTCTATGTTTTCTCTCTAATCCTCCTCCTATAGGGTGATTTGAGCTTGGATTGGTGTATGTATGAGAGTATGTATGAGAGTGATTTGAAGTGTTTGTGAGTGAGTGAGATTTGGGAAAGATTGAGAGAAAATGGTGGCAATCTAAGGATTCCCACCGTTTTCTCTCTATATTTCGCCGCAGTTTCGTTGTCGTGGATCAAATTGTGTTGTAAACCGAGAGAGGAGGGTTCAATTTATAGCCCTCTGAAATTGACAAACATGTCCGCGCGGATATGATTGACAGCGTGCACTGTTCATTAATTACAGCTTCAGGCTTTGGACAGGAAGAATAAAATTCAAAAAATCCAGCAGTTTATGTTTTTCAACTTGCCCAATTCGGATTTTTCTTATTTCTTTTGCTTTTTGAGATTCTTTTCTTGGTTTAACTTTAAATGGCAATGCCCATATTATCCTTACTTTGTTAGAAAAGTTAGGAATGATAGGAATGTTAGTAATGTTATAACTTTCGTTAATTTTCTAACGAAAATGCTAACAAGCTCAAATTGGAGCACTTACAGTGTGCGGCGTACGGGCCACGGTCGAGGTCAACGTCCTTAAGTTAAGGCGGGAGTCGTGCCAAAATTTGGGCATGACCTCTCCTGACTCGCTTGTGCGAGAGACCTTTAGCTTTTAGCGTTGGCCAAGTTGTGGCTGGCACGGTACATACGGCGAGGTTTGGTGACATGGTGTCACATTGAACCTTCGGGTATATTTTTCGGCAGAGCTCCGCGTCAAAGTCAAGGATGAAAAGCTCAAGACTTCGGGTCGGGAATGACCTTCGGTCTAAAACTCTCGAGCTTGACTCGGAGCGGGGTCCGGCGTGAAAAAACATACACTTAGGCTTTATGACACGAGCTAAGCCAAAAACCAACCGGGGTCTTGGACAAAGTGTGACACAAAGAGTGCATGGCTTACACGGGCTAGGATGGGATGTTTGGGACGACCCCGTGCGCCCCCGAAAGGTGTCTCATGCACCAATCGGAGTGCAACTGATAAGGCCCTCCCGGGTTAGGGGTTGTAGTGTGCAGTGTACCGAGGCAGCAAGTGCACGTGAAGTGCGGTGTTCCGAGGCAGCAAGTGCGCGTAGTGTGCGGTCACTAAAATTCCTTTTCTGAGTAAAACAGAGATTTTTCAGAATGTGTCTTAAAGAATTTATGATGCACAGTTCAAAAGATAGCATGAAAATCAAACATGAATGGGGATGCACAAACATGGTACGATTTTGGAAAGTTGACAATGTAATGCCTTTGAAAAAAACCGTTCGAGGTTTAAAGTAACACACACACGAGAACGAGGAAGGGTAAACGAAAGTTTGACCCACGGAAGGCTTTTTTGAAAACATCGGCAGTTTTGAAAAAAGTATCTTTTCCCCAGCGGAGTCGCCAACTGAAATTACCCGATCTTTTTCGCGCGCGGGGCGGCGGAAAAGGCGGTTGTCTTTCGCGGGGGGTTGGTGTCTGAGACCTCGCTTCACGGGAAGGAGCAGAATGAGGAGTCGCCACGCGGTTTTTGTATTCTGAGCCCAAACGTTGAGAAACGGCTTTTGAAAATGGTGTCGTTTTTATTGGTAGCAAAAACTTAGGAAAAGGCTTTGAAAACAAGGGATCATTTTTATTGGTAGCAAAAACGAGTAAAAAGCTTTTTAGTACCAGAGATTGTTAGGTTCGGAGGTCAGGTTACGTTTCGGGTAGAGTATTACGAGATCGCCCGAAACGCCTCGCATGACGAGCCTTTCTACCTTTCTCGAAATCGTGTGTGTGTGTGTGTTTTGAAATGGGGGCTTGAATGACAAGCTTAATCTTGGTTTGAATGACAAACGTTGATTAGGTGACTTTTGAAAAGACGAGCGTTTGAATGACAAACGTCGGTTTTGAGTTGAAATGAGCGTTTGCATGGCAAACGTCGACTTTGAGTTGAAAATGAGCGTTTGCGTGGCAAACGTCGACTTTGAGTTGAAAAGGAGTTCGAAATGAGCGTTTGCGTGGCAAACGTCGATTTTGAGTTTGAAATGAGCGTTTGCGTGGCAAACGTCGATTTTGAGCCATACGAGTCATTGTTAACGATTTTTACGGGAAAAATGCGTATTAAATGATTTTAAGTATCAAATGGCGGCTTTGACTTTGAGTTTGAAGATGAACATTCGGAGGCCGAACGTCACTTCGCGCGTTTTGAAAGAGAGTTCGACGGACGAACTCCGGTTTTGAACCGGGCATTACATTGTTAACGATTTTTACGGGAAAAATGCGTATTAAATGATATGCGATCAACGAATCGGGTTGCGACTCGGACTTTTGAAAAGTAAATACTATCACAATCCAAACGGATCGGACTTGTAAATGACACTATTTAAAGCGGTGTCAACGGAATCAAACGATCCGGATTCGTAAATGACGATCAACGAGGCCAAACGGCTCGAAATTGTAAATGACGATCAACGAGGCCAAACGGCTCGGAATTGTAAATGACGATCAACGAGGCCAAACGGCTCGGAATGGTAAATGACGATCAACGAGGCCAAACGGCTCGGAATTGTAAATGACATGAAAGTAAACGGAACGGGGTCGGAACGCCGTTTTAACCCGTGATTACTTCTCTTACGGAAAGAGAAGAGGATCGAGGGGCTAAAACGTATCGGACCCCGTTAGACGGAGGCGTCTACATTTTGATAACGACGTTCGAAATGGTTATAGCGACTGGCGCGTAAACCGAGACGGAACGGAAGATTCAGAGAGAGGGAGTTATACCTATGGCTAGGGTCGACTTCTTTGGCTCGGAAGGTGTGTACGGGACACGGAAAGTGATTCGAAAGGTTGTTTCGAAGTTGTAGGGTGCGTATTTGATCGAAATACGAAGGTTTCACGCGAATCGAGACAAAACGGGAGCTCGGGAAGGGTGAAAACCAGTTTGGACCGTGGGGTGGTGATTTTTTGGTATGAAATCAATCCTCTTTTGCCTTTGACAGCAACTTCTATTTATAGGGTGAAAATTGCAGTAGGAGTCCGCGGACTTGAACCGAATTTCAGGGGTTTTGGGAATTTTGGAAACTGGGACTTTTGGCAATTTCGGGAAAAGTGCACAAAGTGAGTCCGATCGGACTTGGCTTGCAAACCAGGGGCATTTTGGTCTTTTCCTCCGAAATTGATTGAAGGGTAATGTGTGGGCAGTGGCATGGCTGCCACGTGCCCCTCTGAGTCACCAGCCATGTGGGATTTTGTCCCCCGGTCCCGGTTTTGTCCGTTTTTTAAAATAACAGTCCGGGAAATGTCCGAAATGCCCCCGGAAAGTGCCGGAAAATGCATTTTTCAGGGAAAGCCATACTTTTACGTGAGATGTCACGTGCTAAGTACGGTTCGACGTCGGGATGCACGGGGCAGTCCCGGGACGTCTCGTTGGCACAGCAACGGGGAGTTTAACGAGTTCCGGTTAACCTGGAGCGGGCCAGTTAACGGATTTCGGTTAACTTTCTGACGGATTTGGACGATCCGGATTTGGGTACTTACAGTACTGCCGAGGAGGCACATGGTGGGGAGGCTCAAGTTGATGTCCAAGCCGAGCAAGTCACTCGTTCCACCATTGATGCTGAGACTGAGCAATTTTTGGAAGATCCCTTCACCGACAAAGCTACTTAGGAATTTTTTCTTTTTTGTTATGTGATAGTGTAGGACTTTGTATCTCTCTTTTTGGATAATCAATGAAAGTCCTTTTGTTTCAATTCATGTCGTATTGATAATATGAATTGTTTGAATGCTTGTTTGTGGGCTCTGCACAAGTACAAGTCTTGTTTTGGGGGGAAGTCGAGGAAGGTTCCTCATTCCTTGCCCTTTATTATAAGACGAGTCATCAGGCCGAGGTGGGGTTCCTCGGTCTTGACTGCACCTCAAGTCATTAGGCCGAGGAGGGCTCCTCGGTCTTGACTATTGGGGTGTTTTCTTCTTTTTCGTCTCCTTGTGCCGAGAAAGATGACTCGTGCACAGGTTTTAGACGTGTGAGGCCTGTAGTCGTTGCGATAAGGTGTTTCCTTGTCTTGACGTGAGGCGAGTCAACAGGCCGAGGAGTGGTCCTTGGTCTTGACTGTTTGAACCTGTAGTCATAGAGTCGAGGTAGGCCCTCGTCAAGATGTAAGGTGAACCAGTAGGCCGAGGAAGGGTCCCCAGTCTTGGCTGTTAGAGCCTGTTAGTCATTGAGTCGAGGTAGGCCCTCATCAAGACGTTAGGTGAACCATTAGGCCGAGGAAGGGTCCTCGGTCTTGACTGTTAGAGCTTGTTAGTCATTGAGTTGAGGTGGGACCTCGTCAAGATGGAAGGCGAGCTAGTAGACCGAGGAAGGGTCCTCGGTCTTGGTTGTTAGATTTTTAAATGTTGAATAGGTAGTCGTTTTGACTTTGATATGTTGTAAGCCGAAGATAGGGTCCTCGTTGTTCCTTGTGTAGAAGTCACTGATAGGATCCTCGTCTTCCCATGTGTTAGTAGTGGCAGTTGCTTTGCACGTTTAAAGAAGTAAATTTCATAAACTGAATTTGATTACATCGAACTGCAATCCTACCATACTGAAAAAGTAAAAGACTGAAAGCTGAAAACTAATCTATTACAAAAAATAGACTAACATTAATGATAGTATTTTTGAAGGTTGTCGAAATACCATGGATGCTTGAGCTCCTTCCCCTCCTTAGTCTTCAATCTGTAGGTCCCTTCTCGAATGACTTGAGTTATAATATAGGGACCTTCCCAATTTTGGGAGAGCTTGTTTTGCTCTGCCTTTCGACTAGTTGCTTCAATTTTTCTAAGTACCCAATCGCCTACTTGGAATACTCTTCTGATGACCCTCTTGTCATGATATGCCTTGGTCCTTTGCTTGTAGTTTACTATCCTCATCTGTGCAGCTAGTTGTTTCTCATCTATCATGTCTAGGTCTAGGAGCTTATTAACCTTGTTGACTTGCTCATCATAATGGGAATTTCTCACAGTAGGGATGGCCATCTCAGCTGGTGCCATAGCCTCAGAATCGAAGGTTAGTGCGAATGGGGTTTCCCCGATTGGCCCCCGGGTGGTTGTGCAAATAGCCCATAAGGCTAGGGGAAGTTCGTCCAACCATCTGCCCTCGTGTCCTTCAAGGTGCTTAGTAAAGGCCGTTAGGACCAATTTGTTGGCAGCCTCCGCTTGACCGTTGCCTTGGGGTCTACTTACAGATGACTTCGCCTGGCGAACTTTGACTCTTCCCAACTCTGTTGTAAATGCCATAGAAAATTGGAGTCCATAATCCAAAACAATTGTGTGAGGGAGCCCAAATCAACACCAGATGTGGTCGTGGACAAAGTTGATTGCGTTCTCTTCCGTTATCTTGGCCAATGCTTTCGCTTCTATCCATTTGGAAAAGTAATCAACAGCTACTTTCACATACTTGCAATTGCCTCGGGCGGGAGAGAAGGGTCCAATGATGTCGATCCCCCACATATCAAATGGCCATGTAGGTATTACAAGTGTCTGCTCAACTGCCGGTAGTCTAGGAATGTCGAAGAATCTCTGACACTTATCACATTTTCTAACACAGGCGTGCGCGTCCTTCCTCAGGTTTGGCCAATAATAACCTAGTGAGATAATCTTGTCAGCTAAGGTTCTGGCCCCCCGGGTGTCCGCCGCAAATGCCTTCGTGTACTTCCGCCAAGAGATTCTCAATTTCCTTGGGGTAGACACACCTTAGCAGGGGCTTAGTGAAAAATCTTCGGTAGAGGACTCCGTTCATCACAATGAACCTTGGTGACCTCTTCTTGATAAGTTTAGCTTGTGCTTCATCTTCTGGAAGTTGGCTCTTCTCGATGTAGTCTATGTAGTCATCGATCCAACATCTCTCCTCTCCATCTAGGAGCATGACTTGTAGCCTTTCATACGCGGGTTCTTCAGCAAAAACTATGTATGGATTGGAGTTAGACTCAGACACATCCATAGTCGCTAGTTTAGATAGGACGTCCGCAATTTGGTTATCTTCCCTCCCTATTTGCTTGATCTCGAAAAATTCCATCTTCTTCGTCAGGTCTAGGACAAGGTCTCTATATTTGGTAAGGGTGGGATTTTGGGTGTTATACTCTCCCTTCACTTGTTTGACAACAAGTTGGGAGTCACAGAATGCTGCTACCTTAGTTGCTCCATAATAGGAGACCAACTCGATACCAAATATTAGAGCTTCATATTCAGCTTGGTTGTTGGAGGCAGGGAACTTGAACCGAATAATGTCTTGCATAGTGTATTCTCCTTCCGGACTTGCTAGTACAACTCCAGCTCCGCTTCTCTCCTTTGTAGCTGATCCATCCGTGTATAAGACCCAACAGTTGGACGAGATTTCAATGGGAGACTCTTCTTCCTCTTCCGTCGTGTCTCGCTTACGGGAAGTGGGGACGTGTTCACCCATGAAGGCAGTCTCAACCATGAAGTCAACCAAGGGCTGTACCGGGAGGGTCTTCCTTGGTTGGTAAGTGATATCAAACTCGGTAAGAGCGATAGACCAATTCAGGAGACGTTCGGAGCCATCCAACTTGTGCAGGATCTTCTTCAATGGTTCATTGGTGTATACAGTGATGGGATGCGCAGAAAAGTAGGCATGTAGTTTCCTTGAGGCATTAACTAGTGCGTACGCTATCTTTTCTACGTTGAAATATCTGCTCTCCACATCTGACAATGCCTTAGAGACATAGTAGACTGGCTTCTGTGTTCTTCATCATTTCGAACAAGAACAGCTCCGACTGCATGATCTCTTCGGAACATTCGGGAGTCCAGGAGAAGCTCTTGGTACCCTTCAGTACCTTGAAGAATGGCAGTGATTTTTCCGCGGATTTGGCGATGAATCTTCCAGTGCCGCTATTCTTCCATTTAATCTTTGAACCTCCTTGATGCTAGAAGGTTCTTTCATATCGATTAGGGCTTTGATCTTCTCAGGGTTCGCCTCTATTCCCCTTTCTGACACCATGAAGCCTAAGAACTTTCCAGCTGTCACCCCAAATACACACTTACTTGGGTTTAGCTTCATGTTGTTGGCTCGGAGGTTATTTATTATTTCTTCCAGGTCAGGGGTGTGACTTCCCTCCTTGGTCTTTATAACCATATCATCAATGTAGGCCTCCATGTTGCGGCCTATTTGTGCTCCAAATACCTCGTTCACCATACGTTGGTATGTGGCACCCGCGTTTTTAAGCCCAAAGGGCATCATGACATAGCAATAATTTCCCACAGGTGTTTAGAAGGCCGTCTTCTCGATGTCCTCTTCCACCATTTTGATCTGATGATAGCCTGAATAGGCATCTAGGAAACTAAGTGTTTGGTGTCCAGCAATGGAGTCCACCAACTTATCGATTCTGGGGAGAGGATAACTGTCTTTAGGGCAGGCCTTGTTAAGATCAGTAAAATCTATGCACATTCGCCACTTCCCATTTTGCTTCTTTACCATTACTACATTGGCCAACCAAACGGGGTATTTTACTTCTCGAATAATTCCGGTGCTAAGTAACTTTTGCACCTCTTCCTTGATAGCTTCCTCCTTGTCCCTTGCAAAATTTCTCCTTGTCTGCGAGATGGTTTTTGCCAATGTATCAACTTCCAAGCGGTGGAGGGCTACTTCTTCATTGATCCCCCTCATGTCCTCGACTCTCCAAGCAAAGACGTCGAGACTATTTTTCAAGAGGGAGATGATTTCTTCCTTCTCTTCTGGAGATAACTGGCCCCCGAGTTTAATTTTTTGTTCAGGATAGTCAGGATTGATGACTACCTCTTCCAGTTCATCAACTGGCACCATTTCAGGACCGTCTTGAAATTCCAGAGACGCGATGATGATTTCTCTAATTCTCCTACCCTCATTGTCATTCACGTTGAGGCCTTCTTCTTCCATTAGTTCATCAACTTTGGGCAGATCGACTATCCTCAAGTCAGGGTTGGCCCTCGAGTTCTGGCCGTTGACTAGAACAGGATCTGCCTCAGAGACGGACGGAACTATGCCCTGGTCAGCTACAATTTCTAGGACCATAGGCTCTTCATCTAGTACCACACGGATATAGCTCACCCTAGAGCTGGTATGGGTAGTTTTCAGAGACTTAGAGATCTTGATATTATCCTCAGGGGTATCTATCTCCACGCTTTTAGATTTTTTCCGGCTCTTCACGACATGCTCCAAGAAGTCCTTGGCGGTCGCCCTCACGCATCCAATCCCAGCACGAGTAGGAAATTTGACTCGTTGGTGAGGAAGGGAGGCGACCAACCCAAGTTTTTCTTGACTTGGAATGCCCAGGATAACATGGTAATCACTTGTTAGATCCATGACTACGAAAGTGACAGTAGCCTTGGATCGGAAGGGATGTTCGCCAATTTCAAGTTCCAGCTCAACAGTTCCCTTGGCACCAACTTTATGGTTGGTGAAACCTTCCATGATAAGGCTCCAGCATGGTGTCTTTTAAGCCCATCAGTTGGAAGGCAGAGTAGTACAAAATATCACGGGAGGCCCCCGTGTCAACAAGAAGTCTTTCAGATTCCACATTATCAATCCGACCCTTTATCACCAAGGGTTGTTCACGGGCAGTACGGCACCCTGCCAATTCATTAGGAGAAAAACTAATGACCTCTTCCGCTTTATGAACCCAAGCAGGAATGTGGTACACCTTGCTTAGGTCATGGATTTGGTCTCTTAGCTTTCTTGTGGAGACTGTCTCCTCTCGGATCACATGCAGTTTGGCCCTAGGAGGCCTCTGTTCCCCGTCCTCGCTCTTGTCATCATCTTTACTTTCCTCTTCCTTCTGCTTCCGCTTGCCATCTTTCTTCATAACGTAGCGGTCGAGTTTTCCCTCGTCGACCCACCTTTGGATCATGCGCTTGAGGGCAATGCACCTTTCGGTGTTGTGACCATGGTCCTAGTGGAAATCACATAATTTAGAAGTGTCGCGAGGGAACTTTGGTGTATTGCTCAGCGGACGAGGTAGGGGGAGGTTTACCAGTTGCATGATCTCCGTAATGGGTTTGGTAAGAGGGGTAAAAATTTCAGGTTTTTCAGAACCCCTTGTTCTATTCTTCCCCTTTGATCCATTACCCTTCTCATTGCCATTGGAAGCGTGGCGAGAGCCAGTCGCTTCTGATTCCGTCTTGTCGGATCCCCTTTTCTTGCTCTTATCCTCCGCCATGGCAATGGCATAAGCCACGTTGTATAAATCCGCCTTGGACTTTGGCTCTCTGGCGAATAGTCATAGATGAGAGGTCCGGATCTCAATCTGGAGTTGAAACAAACAATTACCTCCCTGTCAGTGAGGCTTTCTTCCACTTGTTCCGCCATGGTTCGGAACCGGTTGTAATAACTGAGGGTGGTCTCATTCTTCCCTTGCTCGATATTGGCAAGGTTGGTCAACCTCTTCTTCCTCCTTCCAACAGTGGCAAAGTGGTCCAAGAACATTCTCCTCATGCCTCTCCAGCTATCGATGCAACCTTTTTTCAGCTCACGGAACCAGGTCAAAGCTGTTCCGGAGAAGGTGCTCGCGAAAGCTTTACAGAGCATGTCATCGGCTTTGGTGAGGAGGTTCATGGTTTGTTCAAAACTCTGCATGTGGTCCTTCGTGTCTTGGGTTCCGTTATATTTTTCAAAGCTCGGGACCTTAAAGTGAGGATTAGGTGGTGCATCAATTATCCTCTGGGAGAACGGACGAGTGGACCAGTCATAGTCGTCACCATCAACCTTCATTCTCATCTCAATGTCATCGAGCCTTTGTTTCAAGAGCTGCCACTGTTTAGCTTCCACTCCCCTTTCAGTGCTAGAGTGAGTACTGCGTTGGGAGCTATGGTGGGACTTATCTTTAGGGTGACCATTCACCCTATTGTGCTCCTCGTCATTTCGACGGTTATCTCCCCGTCTAGAGGGTGCCTTATCTTGCCTCGGTTCTGTCTCGTAGCCACCAAGTACCATCCTGTATGGTTGAGGAGTCCTCGGCCTTGCAAACGGACGAGGAGACGAGGAGAGTTTCGTCGAGGTCGAGGGGAGTCAGGGCGACGAGGGCCATGACGAGACGAGGAGGGGATAAACGTTTGGACAGACTGAGCCTCGTTCTTAGGTCTCTCATGTCTACCTCCTGTTCCTTAGAATTCAATTGGCTTCTCAAGTCTATCACCTTGTCGTTTTCAAGATTTCGAGGCCGAGGACGAGGAGCATCTCGGAGGGCCTGCTTAGGTGGTACAGCAGGATCCTGGGAGGACCTCGTCGCTCACCCGTCTCCCTTTCACGAGAGTTGCCACCTGTCTTTGAAGGCCTGATGAACTCGTCCATGGAGTTTTCAGGGTCCAATTGCAGTAGAGCAGCTTGAGTCTCGTAAATTCTCTGCAATGTCTCTATTTGTCTATGCAACAAGGTACGTCGGTCGACGGGCTGGGTGCTTTCAGCTCGGTCGACGTCGGCGTTCCTCGTCATTTTCTTCTCCGTTGATTTTCCTCGAGGACGAGTGATACGAGGAGGGTTTGCACCTGCCCCCTGGTAGCTGGTTGTCCCATGGAATGGAGAGTCATGGCGAGGGGAGGTGGTCCTTCGGGTTGAGGTGGAGGAGGAAGCACCTCGACGTTAGGCAGGACCTCGTTCGTTTGGGTCTGCTCCTCGTTGGTTACACTAGTGAATCGTCCATCTTCCATTGTACTTCAGTGATTGTGATGCAAACAAAGTGCTGATCAAAATCAAACAGCAAAAACGGCCCAGAATTCTCAGCAAACGGTTTTCCTGCAAAAATAACAATTTCTCCGGCCAAAATTTGGAACATACTTCGAACGCCAATACAAGATTGCAATTGCGATTTTAACGACCCCAAAATTTCCGGCCAAAACATTTGCTTCAGGCGAAAATTTGCAGATTCCAGTGGAACTTAAAACAGAGCAACGCAAAAACAAGATTTTCGGCCGAACCTTCTTATCCGGCATACAGTATGGCTCCAAGCGAGCTTTTTCCAAGTCAAACAAAGGGTGTTTGAGTCGATTCTCGGCAATGGAACCAATTGATGATGCCAAAATCGTCAAATCAGCCCAAATCCAAGCGATCGTTTTCTCCGGCGATTGCGTGACCTGAAAATAAGACAAAACACGTAAACTAAGCCGGGACTTCACCGGCGAAGGCCCTCCGGCGTGAAAGTAAGTTCACGGTTTGTAGTGAGAGAAACTAAATTGACAGAGTTTTGGAATATCAAAAGTAACGTACCAGAATATGGAAATTATGGCTTGTATTTATAATGATGGATTGACAGAATCCATGTTGAACTTGGACTGTAAAGAGATAAGGTATAATCCTAGGAGGATTATATCTGTTAGAGAGTCCTTATTTGATCTGAATAGTAGGAGGTGGTTACAATTTTGATAAGATTGTAACTGCTGAATCCTTGTTTGACTATGATTATAATAGTTGCTTGCCGGAAAGCCGAGGAGAGTAAATTATTTATCTCGTCATGTGCAGGTAAGTCGAGATGCATGATTTTGTCTCCTCGTCATATGAAGATCTGTCAACATGAAGTTATGACGAGGTAAATGATTTTGTCTCCTCGTCATACGAAGATATGACGAGGTGCGAACTTTGCTCTACTCGTCATATGAAAATATGACGAGGTGCGAACTTTGCTCTCCTCGTCATATGAAAATATGACGAGGTGCGAACTTTTCTCTCCTCGTCATTCATGACCTCTCGGTCCATGATGAGCCGGGGAAAGAATAAGTAATATGAGGAGCCCGTTGATAATGTCAAGGCCGAGGAAGGCACCTTGTCCTCTATGGAGATTATCTCGGCATACGAGGGAGGTCTCCTCGGCCCTTATAGTTGGGCGCATATGCTTGCTTGTTGGGCCCAGGTCGGCCTTGTTGATGACGAGATACAAGGACGAGGAAGCCCAATGTTGTCTCTCATAACTCTGAGATGGATTATGTTTATAGCCCAATCCACTTGGGCCTGACCCGGACAAATCCATGTTCGTATCTCGGTTTATACTGTTCAAAAATAAAAATAAGCACTTGTATCTATCTATACTAATATAACAACAAGATCGCCAAAAAACGCCCGCCCAAACCAGGGGCATTTTGGTAATTTCACAGCATGGCAATTTTGAAGATATTCGCCGAAGCTGCCACGTGTCATGCTCTGAATGGGGGGAACCTGGCGCGTGCGGTACACGCGCCGACAAAGGCGCGTGTCCGCGATGCAAAAATTTTTTTTTTTTTTGTTTTAAAAACCTGCCACGTGGTGGCCTCTGATTGGCTGGTTTTATTTCAGTTTTTTTATTTTCCACCCGTTTTTTTGACCTCAATTATTTTATAATAAATTAATTTTTTTAAAAAAAAAAATTACACCAAAAATCATAATTTTTTTTTCTCTATAAATAGAGTCTATTTTCATTTGATTTGGACACAAAAAAAAAACCTCTTTTTTAAATGAAAATTTCACCCCTTTTTTTTTACCTCAATTATTTCATAATAAATAAATTATTTAAAAAAATAATATTACACAAAAAATCTTAATTTTTTTCTCTATAAATAGTGTCTATTTTTGTTTGATTTCGACACGGAAAAAAAATCCTTCGTTTTAAAATATAAATTTCTTAATTACCCTTTCTTAATTTTCCTTCTTGAATTTCTCAATATTTTTCAGTGAAAATTAATTAAGTGTGAAGTATTTTTTAATTATAAATGATAATAATAATAATTTTACTAATCATAAAAATAAATAAGTATAAAATAAAAAAAAAGTGGTGGGTATAGAATGGTGAGTTGAAAGGGGTATTATGGTTATTAGGTTAATTTTAGTTCGATACATCAAACAATTTAGTAGCTAATCCAACATTAATTACGTTCCCTTTTTATATATAATAGAGGAAAATGTAATGTGTTTTTTTTTAGCATGTCATTTTTTTTAATTGATAATATATTTTTATTATTATTTTGTTAACTTCTTTGTCGCATTAGCATTGCCCTTTTTACTTTATTTTCTTGGGATAGTGAAAATAAATTAAGTGTAAAGTATTTTTTTTAATTATTAATGATAATAATAATAATTTTACTAATCATAAAAATAAATAATATAACATAAAAAAATGGTGGGTATAGAATGATGAGTTGAAAGGGGTATTATGGTTATTAGGTTAATTTTAGTTCGATACATCAAATAATTTAGTAGCTAATCCAACATTAATTATGTCCCCTTTTATATATAATAGACGAACATGTCATGTATTCTTTTTTAACATGTCATTTTTTTTAATTGGTAATATATTTTTATTATTATTTTGTTAACTTTTTTGTCGCATTAGCATTGCCCTTTTTACTTTGTTTTGTTGGGATAGTGAAAATTAATTAAGTGTGAAGTATTTTTTTAATTATAAATGTTAATAATAACAATTTTACTAATAATAAAAATAAATAATATAAAATAAAGAAAAAAAAAAGTGGTGGGTATAGAATGATGAGTTGAAAGGGGTATTATGGTTATTAGGTTTATTTTAGTTCGATACATCAAACAATTTAGTAGCTAATCCAACATTAATTATGTCCCATTTAACCCTAAACCGCATAGTATTCATCTTTTTTTATAATAAATTTTAAATGTTGATAATATTTGTATATTATTATATACTTATTTGTTTATAGTTTATTGTATTTTCTTATTTTTCTATGTCATATTATTAATCTCTACATTTATAAAGAAACAAAGGGAAAAAATAGCATTGTATAATAGAAATATTAATAATTTTTTCTTCTACTTTTGTCCTATTTTAAAAGTTAAAACATTTGTTAGGATATTAAAGAGATGAATGATTTTATTATAAAGTATAAAAAGTTGGGTACAAAGTAATTAGTGAATAGTTGTTGTGAGTATGACTTATATTATAAGACCATTGAATAAAAAAATATTATATTTTTTTCATTGTAATTTATTAAATTTAAAATGGGACACCTTTTATTAAAAAAAAAAAAGGAAGTTTAAAATGAGACGAAGGGAGCATTTATTTATTTGATAGTGAAATAGTTTTTCCTAATTTTAAAATGGTAAAAATCTAACGGGGATTTAGAAGTTGAATACGGTTCAAGAACAAAATAACTTCTCAAAAATCAAAATTGATGATACTTGAAAATTTCATTTCATGTAATTTGTGTGTTTGGAGAATCACTAGAGTCAAGAGTTCCGAATTGCAGTTGAAGAGAAATATTTGGAGACTTATCACTAGATTCATTACGCTTTCCCAATCGTTGCCGAAACTAAGTGATACTGTGGGCAAATTACGCACATATCACGTTCAATACACAATAAATATATGTTTTACATAAAAATATATGCGTTCAATTCCATAGCATTGAAAAATGGATGTCAAATGTAATTATTACTGAATAGAACGGGAATTTACTTATAAAACACGCTTCGTCCAACCTAACTATGCCTTAAATATATTTTTATTTTAGTCACCTTCAATCTGCTATTTGTACTAATAATATAGTTTTCAAAAAAGTGTTTTACAATGTACACAAACATTTCTATTTCCTGTTATATTTGTATGAATTTTCGTC
This sequence comes from Adenophora triphylla var. japonica, assembly GCA_022495995.1. Lineage (NCBI taxonomy): Eukaryota > Viridiplantae > Streptophyta > Magnoliopsida > Asterales > Campanulaceae > Adenophora > Adenophora triphylla. Next base: position 18,177 of record JAFEMH010003016.1, read on the forward strand.
AGTATATGTTAATAGCTGTCCGTGCATCGCACGGGTGTACTGCTAGTATATATAAAAGCTCAAGTGCATAAACCACAAGTGTTTTCCCTCCAAAACAATGATGATTCCAAAAAAGTAGTAGTAAATTTTAAATTCATAAAAGGATAAATAATTTAAATAAAAACTCAAATACACACATGATTTAGAAAAGAATACTATTTTTTAAAAACATCTATTACTTATTTACTGAAATAAAAATAAATAATAATTATCATAAATAATTTCAAATTTTTATCATAAACAACATGAAGAGATGAGGGCAAAGTATATTTGTGTATATTCATGTGATGGAAGGGAGATGAGTGATTTGGACAATTTAACTATCCATCTATTTCTTTTCAAAAAAAAAAAAAAATCATCTAATTACTCCCTCTTCCTACTTTTTCCAATTATAAAACTAATCATTAACAAATCTTTTAACTTTCTAACATAATTTATTTTCTATCAATAAAAATATAATTTCTTTGAAAATCTTAATTAAATATTAATAATTATTTAAATTTATTTATAAATTAATATTTTAAAATTAGAAGCTGAGTTAGAATGTGAATATAAAGTTTCCACTATTGTGTCTTTATATTATAAATGAAGCATTAATGAAAATCAAAGAATTTAGCTAATTGTACATTTTTTTCCTTTCTAAAATAATCAATTTTTATATTCGTGCACTATATAAAAATTTCAATAATGATAAAATGCTTTAATAAATTTACATTAATCTCAAGTTTTTTTATTTAATCAATATCCCAAGTATTTATTAATTAAATAATATTATAGCAATTTAGATAAAAGCTCAAACATATGGTAGGGTAAAGTAAATATCGTAAACAGTGGACTACATTTTTCAAATTTCATTTCGGCAAAACGGAAAAACATCTATGTCTCAAATATCGTAATCACATATCTATTATTTATTGTATATACAGTACTCCTTGGCCCGTGCAAGTGGCACGATAACAGTATGAAAATGATTGGTTCTATATAAATGTACGCTTTGCGATGGAGAGATTAGAGAGAAATCGATTGCCTAAATGTGGGGTTAAAGTTTTACACTGTAACTCTACTGCTAGGTCTTTCACATTTTGCACCCTTTGTCTTGTCTCTTCTTGATAGTCGTACTACCACTGTTTCCACATGACGAGTTGATCAGATCACCTCTGGTACCATCTTTTCGATCATCAAGACAATCTACTTCCCCAAAAAATCACCAAATATTTGTATGAACCCTTCACTAAGAAGTTAAACAACTTTTAAGATAAACCCCCTCAAATTAAAAAGGTAAATTAAGAAGTCCAAACCAGAAAATTGATTACTTTCGAGAATAATATTAGAGAGACCATTAGTATGGCCAATTACGAAAGTACCTGATTTCTTGATCTAGACCTCTGTGCTTTGATTCTCTATTTGCTTGCTTCCCCCTCTCTCTTTTCAAATACCTCGCTTCTTGGAGAATAAAAAGAATAATAGTACTTCTCACTAAAACATACCAAGAATTCCACTCATATTGGCTTCTGTGATGTCTGACATAGAACAATAATGGGAAAATCATACATAAAGCATCTTCACTTGCACAATGGATATCCAGGAAAGCTTCGCCAACAATGGTTGTCCCTTCATGAACTCTGATGCCAAAGAAAAATATTTTCCAAAATTATTAGCCCTCACCCGAACTATATCAGCGTAGTTTAAGTATCCAATAGAAAAAAAAATCATCTTTATAAAAAGAAACGAAGAACAAAATGATCATGAAAATTCACACTTGAAAGCCCAAACATAACAATTTCATGCACTTTGTGATTGCTTAACTGCTTGACATGCTTAGTGTGAACCCTGGATACCACGACCCAAACTGGCAATTGAAGGGGAACAACAATGGCCTCACACTCTTGCTCACGCTCAGCGACTCAAGATTTAGTCACCCCCCCCCCAAAAAAAAAACAATCAAGAAAAAAAAGCATTCAGAAGAATTAAAATAGAACCCTAAAAAAGAAATCAAATTTAAGAACCCTAAAATAATTAAGCAAAAGAAATGGAACAAAAATAAATATCATATTCCCTCATCTTCATCAACAGTTGGAATCAATGCCATGATAACTCTGGGAAATAAGAACATTTTGTTAAAGTTTCACTTGAAACACTAACCTTGTGAGATGATGGGGATAACAATGTTTTATTAGTGGGACCCACTTTCACTCACAAAAACTTTCCACTTATTATTCCCTACCCCACTTTCTATCTCATACCTCACTTTTCATACTCACAACATCTATTACACTAAAACTTTTCCTTAATCCCCGTGCCCAACCCAGCAATCCTATTTTGAATGGGACGGAGGGAGTACACAAATAAAAACAAAGATGTTCAGTTATTAGTAATGAAACCGATCTTTAAGTCAATCAACCCCACTATGCTTCTAGAACCAAATGCAAGGCCCGGTTGGATCTGTCTTTCTCTTCCTAAATCGTTAGCTCGCCAGGGGGCGTAAACACTTCACTCGCGGATGGGAGGGATGCAAGAGCTGAGCCCACAAGCAATAACACGTTGATCTAGTCGCCACCGGAGCTATGCTCCTTAGCTGACTTTAATCAAAGGCCTTTAGTCGATTACCAAGAGAGATGGGGTCAGTTACCCGCATCATCTGCTTAGAATACAAGTCTCATTTTCGGCGGGAAATCAATATGATCTTAGCGTCGAAGCTATGGGAAGCTATCTAAAAGCGGGGGAAACAAAGTCTAGGTCAATTGAAACATGCAATTGAACAGAGAGTTATCAATCTTTTTACCAATGGATGAGTAAAAATAAATCCAAAAACACCGAGTTCCATCCACCAAAAAGTGAACATAAACTGACCAAAATTGTAGAACCCCAACCTTGTAAAAGAAAGACGGGAATCCAAGAAAAAATAGTAAATTATATTGCTGAAACAAAGAGCCATCAATATTTTTAACAACTGGACAGAAAACAAAGAGGAGTTTTACGAAATAAAAATCATCCTAATATAAAGAAAAAAAGTTATGAGTCAGTAATAACGCCACCATAACATAAATCTACCATTCTAAAACTGTTATCTCTGCATAGAAATATAGCCGATCTATAAAAATTTAGATTCATAGCAACAAAAACATGCACACGGAAGTTAAAAAACTGGAGGTGTTCACCTCATGCAGTAGATTTTAGACCCCCTTCCCACTCACCTTGTTCTAACTTTCTCCACCATTTGCATGTTTAGAACATGTATCCAACCTAATCTATGAAAAGAAGGGGAGGATTTGGGTGAATCATTCTTCAATTCTTTGGACCCTTTCTCCACTCTCACTCTCGTTAGCACTTGACCACCTCCATCTCCTTTCATAGGAATATCATGCACTTTCTTAGTAATTTTTCAATTCTTTCCCTTTTCTGCATAATTTCTGAAAAAATCAGCCGACTACTCTCACCTTTATTAGAATGATTATCCATTTCCTAAACAACCCTTTCATTTCCTTCCATTTTTGCCATTTCGGAGGTCATGGGCAGGAGGACATAATAATGTGTGTGCACAAATTGTGAAAAGAAGAGGCGGTAACCCTAGCGCAACAACCCCTGGTGTCTCTGCCCCAATCAATTTTCAATGAAATAACTTGAAGAACCAAAATCAATTTCGAAGGAATCCTAAATGAAACCTTTTTAAGTCAACCAATTAATTAAACTATTCCTTAAACTCCAAGATTTCAAATAGCTGCTAGTAAAGATGTGAAAAAAATACACTCTTAAAAAGATAGTACATATGTATTATATGCAATACATAATAAATTGATTTGCTTATAATCGACTGCTTAGAAACAAAATTTCAATAGATTATCTAAAATGTAGAAATTTGATCAACTCTAACATTAGATTCAACAAAAAATTATTAGAAGGGAAGATGACAATGCCTTTTGAAGAACTTGATTAGCTGAAGCGATGCTACCGGGAAAGAGTAACACCGACGGCTAACCCGAATTCGGGAGAAACAATGCTATGTAACAATTCCACTAAAAAGATTCAATCTCTAATAATTTTCATCTGAATGCTAAAAAAAGTTCCTGCTCTGAATGCTGAAGGGAGTTCCTGCATGTTTCATAACCATTTTACTGATTTCCTTTGTTTTCTTTTGCCAATAATCATATTACTCAAAATGCATAATTATAAAACATAATATTATATTGAAAAAAAAACATAAATACACTGTAAAAATTGGCTGACCAAACCAGAAAATTAAACAGAAATACATAAAAAGAAAAAGCGATATTAACATTCAAAAATCAAACAATTATAATGTCATTGCAAACAAACTATAGTCTATTCACACATGTGTGTGGGTGTGAGAAAAAGACAGGGAGAAGCAGAAAAAAATGAAAGAGAACAATTATACCTATAGCCGGCTGTAGTCGCAAAATTAAAATATTCTCTGAAAATTTAGGGCAACTAATAATCGATTTCACCAAATTTTCAAGATGAGAACAAAAGTCAAAGAAGATGAAAAAACTGAAATCGGCAATGGTTTTCCATGCAACTATTTAACTGATCAATTAAGCGCAAAAACCAAATTTAATTAGTACTTCCAACCTTCATACACAAAGCACCTGAATCAATCACCTTAAATTGCTTTGACAATGAGTTTTCTCTGCATTTTGTTAGTGGCGCAATGCTAGAACATAAAATGAGGTATCAACTGAGATGACAGTTACGACAGAAGGGTTAGCACAACACTATATTTCAGAGATAATTATACTGAAATTGCTTTTGTTTGTGAATTATGAGAAAAAAGGATTAAAGAAACGTAAAAATGGTAACTACTTTGGGAAGTCTGGGAAAGGATAACCGACATTCGAGTTGAAAGTTTGGGTTTTTCAGATTCAATCATTGCCACTATTTTTCTTTTCCAAAATAAAATTCTAACGGCTCTTTGTATGGCGGTTAAAACCCACCTCTATTTTAATATAGACTAGTACTAATCCCGTGCCAAGGACACGGAGTGATGCCTATCCGCTCGCGGTTTTACTAAATTCATTCTCCCCTTCTTTAATCGAAATCGTGGTGTTAGTAAAAAAATATCATATCTCAAAAAAGTAATTTAAATTAAGTTTTTATTTATTATTATAACAAAAATTTAAAAAAATCATGAACTAAATAAAATTCAAACTCTATTGCTATTGATATTTATGAGATCGATAAGTAAAAAATAATTAATAAAAAAATTATGTAGTAAATGAAAGGGTGTGCGGGGGAAGTTAAAAAACAGGTTTGGGTGGAGAAGGTTGGGAGTTATAAAATTGGGAGTGGGAAGGTAGAATATTTGGGTTAATCCAGGCTGTCGGATCAATTTTCTCAATTCAATCTCAGCCTTTTTGTTATCACAGCAATTAAAAACGGTTAAACCCGATGCGTATTGTATTATAGACTAGTACTAACCCTCCACGCAAAGGCACGGGTCAATTTTCCCACATACTCCCGTTATTATAACCCCCACCCAATCCATTGCTAAGTACCTCACTAAATAATGGGTAAAGAAAAGAACAACATTGATCTTCATATTCCCAGTAGAAAATTTAAGTTTTAGCAATCCAAATCTAAAAAAAAAAAAAAGTTACCAAAGCTTGCATACATTAAAAAAAAATGTTGACATTCCAGTTTCCCTCCTGTCTGCAATTTCGGTAGAAGCACACCATCTACCACTACTACACTGCCCACACATCAAAACGAATATTCTGAAATCAACAAATTGAAGAGTACAATATTTAAATATTTATGCTACTATTTTTTTTCAAACACAAAGTGTCCATTGAATAAAAAAAAATAAACATTTTTGAAGCATGAATACATGATACTCCTTAATAATCTCAAAATAAATCTCTAAAAGATTAAATCAAGCAACAATTCTCAATAAAAGATTATTTCTAGGAAGAAAAGAATATACATTCATTACTATTACCAAGGAAAACATATTTGTGTATTACAGGGGCATCACCATATTTTAAAGTTTTCAGAGATATCTTTTTCAGATAAACCACATGACCCTCAAAATCCTATTTACTTGACAATTGATAAGACATTATGGGATTTTAGCCCCATCAACAACAGCTTCAATAAATTATGAAAATATAAAACAATATAACAGGATTGCAAAAACAAAACTGTACTGCGTAATTATATAGAACAACCTGTTTCTACATCTGAATCGTGTCAACCTTAGAGCATGATTAATGGTGAACGAAATTTCGTTCACCAAGAGCAATTCCATGAACGAAAATTCGTTCATGGCAATTAGTGGTGAACGAAATTTATGAACGAAATTTCGTTCACAAGTTTCGTTCATTTCATGAACAAATTCGTGAGCGAAAATTTCGTTCATGGCTATAATGGCTATATGTGTATTTTGTAATTTTGATATTTTTGAAATTATATTATTGAAATAAAAATATTAAAAATGTTTATAATTTCTTTTTCTCTATAAATAGAGTCTAATTTTATAATATTTGACATAATTTTAATATTTTACTATTTAAAAATGATAAAAAAAAATTGTTGTATATATTTGATAAAATTTTAATTTTGTATATATTTAAATTTTCTCTTGCGTCAAACGACGCCGTTTAGATCAAAATTTCAAAAACGTTCATTTTTCCCTATAAATAGAGCTCAAGATTGCAGGATTATGTACATCTCTTCTTCCATACTTCCTTTCTCTATACTTAGCAAAAAAATCAAGATTTTTTTTTATTATGAGTAATTACGGGAATAGTTCTCATAATTCTGGAACAAATCCTGATCATGCTTGGTTCGAGCATGCTGGTTAACGATCCCAATTTTGTACAAAATTTTCAGCAACACAATTTTCAAAACTATCCCAACAACTCAAATCCTCTAAACTTCAATCAAAGCCCACCCCAAGATTTTAATTCTCCACTTAACTACCAAAGTTTTACTCAAGAGTCACAGAACAACGAATTGTTCCAGAGACGCAAGAAGAAAATGAGGCTGATGAAGAAGAAGAGGCGGTACCCACAAGGGGGAAAGGAGGAGCAACAAAAGAGAAAAAAGGAGCCAACATTGTATGGAGATACAAAGAAGATGAAGACAATTCTCTAACTAACTATTATAATGACGTTCAAGATATGGCTAATTATGTCGGCCAGAATTTGATACCTGAACTTCTGCAACCACTACCCACACCTCATCCCCGTATCCATATTGAACGCCATCGTGAAGAAGGTCATGAAATTCTTGTAAGTCAATACTTTGTTTCCAAACTAACGTACCCAGACAAAATATTTCGGCGCATGTTCCGAATGGATAGACATGTCTTTCTTCGTTTGGTTGCAAAAGCTGTGCAACATGATGAATATTTCCAACAAAGGCCTGATGCAACCGACAGATTTGGTTTGTCAACCTTACAAAAATGCAGTGCAGCAATGCGTATGCTAGCATATGAAATGGCAGCAGATGCCGTTGACGAGTACTTACGACTTAGTGGAAGTTCTGCATGACTTTCACTTGAAAAGTTTTGTGATGTGGTCAGTAGCATTTCGGAAATCATTACTTGAGGAGGCCTAATCGATCAGACATGGAGCGGTTACTTCGTATGGGTTCAGAACGTGGATTTCCTGGCATGTTAGGAAGCATCGACTGCATGCACTGGCAATGGAAAAACTGTCCATCTGCTTGGAGAGGGCAATATCAAGGTCGTAGTGGAAAAGCGTCATTGGTTTTAGAAGTTGTTGCCTCACATGATCTATGGATTTGGCATTCTTTCTTCGGTATTCCAGGCTCACTCAATGACATCAACATCCTTCACCGCTCTCCGGTTTTTGATGATGTTTTAAATGGTGTGGCACCACAAGTTACCTTTCAAGTGAACAACAATCAATACGACATGGGATATTATCTCACCGATGGAATTTATCCACAATATGCAACATTCATCAATTCAATCCCCCAGCCTATAGAAGAAAAGAAAAAAATGTTTGCAAAAGTGCAGGAGGCATGCAGAAAAGACGTAGAGCGTGCTTTTGGGTTACTTCAAGCTCGCTTTGCAATACTTCGTAAATCGTCGCTCGCTTGGAACGAGGTGATTCTTGGTAAAATAATGACACCTTGCATCATATTGCATAATGATATTTGAAGATGAACGTGATCGATATATAAACTATGATGATGCGAGTGAATTTTGGGCCGACAAACCAAAAAAAATAAAATAAAAAAATAAGTCCACTCGAATTGTGCAAGACAAAACATTCACGTATACAAGAAAATTCACACGTTGGGAATAACATCGAAGAATACATGGCGCGTAAGCGGAAAGTTCAAAGCAACGCTAAACACTTGGCTCTCAAAGCAGACCTAATTGAGCATATATATGCAAAGAACAATTCTTGAGATCATATGCATCGTTTTATTTATGAGCGCGTTACTTTCTATTCGTTTGTTTGTGTGTTGTATTTTAATTTTTAATTTTCATGAGTGTAATGTTTTAAATTATCGTAATTTAACGTTTATTTATGAGTGTTTAATTTTTTAAAATTATGCAACTAAGTAAAATAATTTAAAAAATTATATTTATTGTTAATGATGTTAATAAAAAATAGGGTTAATGACAATTTAGGGCCTGTAGTATAGGGGCGGTACCACATTGGGGCCTGAAGTCGAAAAACTATCAATTTGGGGCCCGAATTTACAATTTTGATCAATTTGGGGCTTTTTGACGGAAAGCGTTAAAAAACCCCGTTAAGTGACCATGTGCGAGACATGTGACATTCAGTGAGGGCATTTTGGTCATTTCGCGTTCAGTCCAGACTTCAGGCCCTAAATTGTCATTTTTCCTATAAAATAATAAATAAAAATATTTAGTTTTTTTTTTTACAAAAAATAATTAGTAAATTATCCAATTTATAAAATATTTTTTGGAACATTAATAAATTATTTTTGTAGCATTATTATATTTAAACTAAAGCTAAATATTTCATTTTTTAAGGAATACTCGTATATAGTTATTTCATTGATTTTAAATATTTAGAAAAAAATTACTAATCATATATTTAAAGATGGAATAATGTAGTAAGTGTTATTATACCTAAACTAAAATTAAATATTTCATTTTAATACTTAATTTTACATTTTATAGTTTTACAATTATAAGTTGGTTAAAATAAATTACATAATGAATAAAAATAAAAATAAAAGAAACTACTATTATCAAAAAATAAAAACAATGGATTCATTCCCCCAATTTCCCCCCCACTGCCATCACTCACCATCACCACCAATAAAACCACCATCCACCACCCATCACCACCAAAATCATCACAACCGCTGCCACTGCCCCCAATAAACAACACCCAAAACCATCAAATTCCGACTTGTTCATGGCAAACCCAGCAATAAACAACACCCAATACCCTAAATTGAAAAAAACAATGGATTCATTCCCCCACCAAAAACACAGCAAACCCTCCACCACAACCGCCGCCGCCGCCTCCAATAAACAACACCCAAAACCATCAAACTCCGAGTTGTTCATGGCAGTTTACTAAAGAAGGTGTCGAAGTCCATCAAAGATCTGGTCAATGATGCCAATTTTGACTGCTCCGCCACTGATTTCTCTCTCAAGGCCATGGATTCCAGATTTGGAAGAACGGGAGGCTTTTGACGGAATAAAGATGATGGTGGAGGCAGCGCCATCGTCGGAGAAGGAGATGGGGTGAGAATGGGGATGGGTTTTGAAGGAAGGTGGGGAGTGGGAGGAACATGGAGGAGGCAGCGGTGAGGTGAGGCCATTAGGGTAGGAGACAGTATGAGTATTGTAAAGGAGAGAAAAAAAATTGGTCTTTGAAGAGAGAGAGAGAGAGAGAGAGAGGTGGTGAATTATCAATTTAGGGCCCGAAGTCTATGAAATGACCAAAATGCCCTAACTGAATCTCACGTGATTCGTACGTGGTCACTTAACGGGGGTTTTTTAACGTTTTACGTCAAAAATCCCCAAATTGATCAAAATTGTAAATTTGGGCCCCAAATTGATAGTTTTCCGACTTCAGGCCCCAATGTGGTACCGCCCCTATACTACAGGCCCTAAATTGTCATTAACCCTAAAAAATAATATTTATTAATGTATATTATTAATTTTATAATATCAAATATTAAAAAATATTTCTGTGAACGAAAAATTCGTTCACCACTACATAATGTAAGCTGGCGTGAGCGAAATTTCATTCACAGGCCAGTTTCGTTCATGTGGTGAACGAATTTTTCGTTCACCATTAATCATGGTCTTAGCCTTACCGTTCTCTCCTCCCTATTTCCTTTAGCTTATCTTTGCACTATCTCTAGATAATTTAGTTTCACCAAGACAGAGATGAATAATCAAAAATATTGTCAGTATATATCTTTAGACAATCGATGTGACTTTCACCAGTATACCTCTAATAGGAACATCTCTTCGTTCAAGGAGCACTTTCCTTTTCCTGCACTGCAACACACACTAAAACAAAGTAAAATAAAAAAATGCACAAAATGAGGGGTAAGCACGAACAACAATTACCAAACAAAAGCTCACATCTCATTCAATCATTCAATAAAGAAAATAAGAAAATCGGTTCGAGTTTGAATAAGAGACCTTACATGTAGTATGTATGTGTATGAGCCTAAAGAAGGGGACATGTGTCGCATGAAACATGTAGATACCTCTCCGTCTATTTAAGGGATACGTATTAGGAAAAGATAATTGTGTGAGGTGTGATGGCCATAGGATTGGAGGATCAGAACAGTTGAGGATTAATCTCAAGATTGATCAAAAGCAAAACAAATCATGATACACATGCAGATAAAGAGAGAGAGAGAATGATAAGAAAATCTTACTATATGCCAACTAAAATGGATAACCACCTCAGAAGAACATAAGATGTTTTTACGGTTGTAATATATGCGCTTCACCCCCACACAGAATCCCTGTTCAGCATAACTTCCTTAATTGAGCAACATGGTCACATAATGAAAAAAAGGCAACAAGAAAAGTAGGGGAGAAAAACTATCACATGCAACTGTCTAAGATAGGTTTATCCAGATGAATTCACTCACCACTTCCTAGTTGAGATTAGAACGTAATGGAAGCGAAAAAAAAAACCTTGAGACTGTATCATATGATCTGGTATATGGATAGATCAATTTTGACTTAACTTAGAGTGTAACTAATTCTACTGTTATTTCAATGCAATCATTCAAATAAACAAATAAAAGAAAACATATCATAAATCAAAAACTAAAAACAATTCCGACTCATCTCCTTGCCACTTCAAATATCATCAGATTTTTTCTAACAACAATATGATCCTCATTCTGACATCGTACACGACTCATAATATTCACATCCTCAAAAACCAGCTCAGTCTCCTAAAAATTCAACCCCAACCCTAGACTGGAGATGAATTTGAATCTATAGAGATCAAGACCCCAGGAAAAAAATATTATTTAATTAAAATATTATTGTGAAAAAAAAAATCAGTTTTGCATGTATTATATCTCCCAACACACACTCAAATCACACACACAAAAATAAAACTGTTTCCCTTGTCTTCTACCTCCACTCTCTCTGTCTCTCTAGCTCTCTCAACTTGTCTCTCTTCCCCTTTAGATACAAAAAGTGAACTCTTTATCTACATATACAAAAATTCCCTTCTCAAATATAAAAAGCAAATTTAAGGACACCATGTAATGCTTAACTTACATATCCATCGTGCCTAAGATAGTGCAAAAGGTAGATCAGCTTCCAGATGGCTCCACATGTTATAGGGAATGACCCCGACGGAATACCCCCCCCCCCGAGTACGAGTAGGTTCATGATAGCCATGCCCAGAATCAAATAACTCGTTTTGATTTTTATTACTCTGCGTAAACCCCTTTCACATATAATCATCTATCAATTTATCTACAAATCTTTATCCCTGCAACTAAACTTCTCACTCATCTTTACCTTTCTCATTGTTCTTAACAGGAGCCACCAACATAAAATCCTTCCCCTTCCCCCAAAACACATTTTTCATATGTTCCCAATTGACCCTTCATCTTTAATCACAACCCTATTAGTTAGATCCTCGCGGTTATTTTCAAATCATATGTAGTATAAAAATGCAGCTATGTTGAGAGAGGGTACTGCCCCCACCTAAAGTAAGAACCCTCAATGTTCATAACTTTATGATCAATATTTTAAAAGTAAGATAGTATTGAAAGCATAAGTGTGTATACAACAACAAATAAATATAAATAAAAAGACCCATACCCAATAACCACAAAAATCAAATCCCAAACATAATACATGCCAACCACCCAGACACTAAGGCTAATAACAATATTAAAAAAAAAGGGCAATTCAGAATTCACAAAAATACAAAATTGAATCAAAGTGCCTCAAAATTGAAAGTGGCTGATGATTTTGAGATGTTTTTAGAAAGAAACAGAAGGGGAATTCGGGAACAATGATAAGCAACTGAAACACCAACCTTTTGCGTGGATTTGAGAACATGGAGAGCAGAAACTTTCGTTTACGATTGGAGAGAGGAGTTTTAGGTCGGTTTTTGTTTCGATTTGGGAATCCTAAGATGGAGGAAGAGAGAGGTGATAGACGGCCGAAGTAACATCGAAAAACGGAGGTGGAAGGGAGAATCAATTCATCTCAGACGATCGTTGTAAATGGAGAAGCGTAAATGAATCTATGAAAAAGCATAATGGCAACATCGATGATGGAGATAGAGAGGAAACGAAAAAAGACTGACGACCACATTCCTACCCACATCAGTTAAGTAACCTCCCCTCCCTCAAATTCAATCTCAACCCTTGTTTGTCTTTTGTAAAATTGATTCTCAACCACTCTTTGTGTGGTGGTTATTCTTGAGGTGTACTGTAATATAGATATTACACCCAATCCATAAATTATGCTTAAAAATACTTGCAAATAATTAAAGTTAGTTAATTACATGAAAATAATTCAATTTTGTTAATTTTTATAGTTAAAGATCGATTAAGTTGATTGATAAATAAAAAGAAACTATATCTTAACAGTAAAAAATATTTATTCATTTCGTATAAAGAATTCGTGTATGAAAATTCACTTGTTAATTTTGATACTCCATACCTTATTAATTTTATTTATACTTTTGTTTTTTTTTAATTATATTTTAGAAAATATTCATATTGAGTTGGATATTTCTAAAAATATTTATATTTTAATTTTTTAATATAAAATCTTAAATGAAATATCAAAAGTAAAAATAATAAACTATTAACTTATAATCACCAAGGAGTAGTAAATAAAAGTTTTTTACTTCATTCATTTTTACTAACCAAAAAATATATTTACCTTTTATAAAATACTAGCAAAAGCCCGTGTCCAAGGACACCTTTTTTATTTTTTTAATTAATTTTTTTTAAAGGGCAAAATGGAAAAGGGACAACTTAGTGAGGGCAAAATGAAAAAGAGTTGGTCTCCTGTGAGAACAAGAGGATCCGTCTCATGCATGAGACGGGTCGACCCATGGGTGGCAGCTCATGCCTTTTAAAACAAGTATTACGTTTAGAAAAAGTAATAGTTACCATCTCTTAATGTAATGACTGTATACATATAAAGTAACATTGTTAATAAGTAAACGTAATACCTGTTTTAAAAAAATAAAAGCTCGTTTTAACCATTTTTTCAAATGTAATACAAACTATATGTATTACATTTGAAATGTAATAACTTATTTTAGTTATAATAAGTATTACTTTTGCCAAACGAAGAAAACATAGGGAAAAACACTATTACTTTTCTGTATATATGTATTATTTTTACCCATTTTTTCAAATGTAATACAAACTATATGTATTATAATACAAACTATATGTATTACATTTGAAATGTAATAACTTATTTTAGTTATAATAAGTATTACTTTTGCCAAACGAAGAAAACATAAGAAAAAACACTATTACTTTTCTGTATATATGTATTATTTTTACCCATTTTTTCAAATGTAATACAAACTATATGTATTACATTTGAAATGTAATAACTTATTTTAGTTATAATAGTATTACTTTTGCCAAATGAAAAAAACATAGGGAAAAACACTATTACTTTTCTGTATATATATGTATTACTTTAATACATACAAACTATTACTTTATATGCATACAATCATTACATTATATTATAGTAACTATTACTTTTCACAAACCGAAAAAAAATATCATTTCTGTCTCTGTTTCTCAGCAACAGCCACAGCAAGCCTTTCTCCTTCCAAAATCCCTTTCTCTCAAAATTCAAATCTTTCACAATTCTCTCAAATTAATCTAAATCACATCAAACATCAATTCACTCAAATTTGTATAAATGGATTCAGAGTATTAATATCAACGACAAAGAGGTCAAAGCTCAGATTTGGGGTGGAATTGGGTGAAGGTTTGGCCGGAGAAGGGAGAATTGGTGTTGGTGAAGAAGGCCGCCGGTGGTGAAGGTTAGGTTAGGGAGGAGATTGGCCAGAGAAGATAGATCTGAGGAGCGGGCTATGGAACTTTGCGTCTAGAGAGAGAAGGGACTGTGGCTAGAGAGAGAGGAGGGAGAATGTCTGTGAATTGAAGGGAAATTGGGATAGGTTTGGAGGTGAGGATCGGTAATGGAGGTTGAGGAATAGGATTGGTGAAGGTTGAGAGAGATTGTTTGAAGAAGAAGAAGACGACACCGGCAATGGGGGATTTGCGGATAGAGAGAGAGAGAGAGGAGAGAGAGAGAGAGAGACTGTTTACGTATTGAGAGAGAAAGAGAGAGCTGTGTGTTCAACGGGTTGGGTCATGGGTCAAAAATGACCCGTCTCATCCATGAGACGGGTTATAGTGTTCTCACATAAGTTTTTGTCAATGAAAAATTTGACACTTGAAACTGTTCATTGTACTGTAGCACCCCGTTCCCATTTATACTATAGATGTTAAGACTTTGCCTTTGATAGTGACATTTTTTAGTGGAAAAGTAGATTTTATTGTTATTATATACTCCCTCCGTCTCAGATCAAGAGTCCTACTTTCCTTTTTGGTCCGTCCCAAATCAAGAGTCTCTTTCCTTAAATGGAAAGTTTTCCATATATTTATACCCTTATCATCTCCATATATTTACAAAAAAACCATTACTATTCCTCCCACTCATTCTCTCTCCTATTAAATATTTTTAACTTTTACATTCTCTCTCCTATTTTCTACCACACATTTAACTTTTACATTCTCTCTCATATTTCCTACCACACATTTAACTTTTACATTCTCTCTCCTAAAATTTTCTACCCACTTTAAAAAAAAATTCTTAAGAAGCGTGAAATCCCCCCCGAGGACCCTTGATCTGGGACGGAGGGAGTATTTATATAGATGTTAATGACTATTTAATTTCCAATTTTACCTTTACCCTCTTCTCTTAAATGCCCAACTTCACCTACTCTTCTACATTTAATTTTCCATTCCTTCCTCTTACTAAAAATAAAGCCTACACAAACTTTTTATCTATGGAGGGTGAGAAAATTAAAAAAAAATAGCAACTGAAATAATAATAAATATAAAGTACATTGGTTGACAATGAAATTAAAATCAAAGAAAAATAATTACTGGATCAATTAAATTATTTAAATATCAATTTATTTTTGTATCTCCCTATATTACTTCACATTATAATTAATAAAATAAAATAAATTTCAATGTAAAAGTAAAAGTAGAATTTTAATTTTTTTAACTTGAAAATTGAAAGAGTATGAATATACTCTTATATCTTTTATAATCTTTGTGATTCTGATGTCTAAGTTATT
Organism: Adenophora triphylla var. japonica; assembly: GCA_022495995.1. NCBI lineage: Eukaryota > Viridiplantae > Streptophyta > Magnoliopsida > Asterales > Campanulaceae > Adenophora > Adenophora triphylla. The sequence goes on from JAFEMH010003016.1 coordinate 34,046, forward strand.
TTTTATAATTTATTTAATTAGGTTAGAAAATAATTGTAAATATAGAATTAGAATACATTTTCTAATGGCTAACTTTTGTGTTTAGATATGTTTTCTATATTTTAGGTAAGTACTCAAGGAATGCAAGTATTCTTGGATTACCAAGGAAAGAAGAATCCCTTCTTCTAAGGAAGAGGTTGGACGAGTCCTTGTTGTTGAAGAAGGATTGTTCTCCCTATATAAAGAGGTCGTCCTTCTCATTGTAGATTACAGATTTTCTGAGAGAGATACAAAGCATAGAGAAATCTTTGAGTATTTTTTTTCTTGAAGTTCAGAACTTGATGCTTCAAGATTGATTTTGTGTTTGATTGTTCTTAGGTTAGAACATCTTTGATCTTTTCGTAAGATAGCTTTTTTTTTCATTGTAAGTTTTTACTTTGCAACTTGTTCTCAAACAAGATTGTGGTTTTATGAAGAGGTTTCTAGCAAGAAGTTCTTGCTGAAGTATTTATTATTCCGCTACATTTTAATTATGTTCGTGTGAGTTATTTTATTGTCAAATTTGTTTAGACAGTTGTTAGGACAGTTGTGTGAACAACTGTACGCACAAGTGACCACACAAGTGTGCACAGTTGAAATTACCCGGATCGCACGCGGAACGCGGTAAGCGGCTTTCGCAACTTGGGACCTCGCCGAAAAGAGAGGAGTCACCACGCCGTTTTGTATTATGAGCCTAAACTTTGAAAAAGGTTGGTTTGAAAAAGGAGGTTGTTTTGATTAGTAGCCAAAACATAGGAAAAGGCTTTGAAAAAGGGTCGTTTTGATTGGTAGCCAAAACTTGGAAAAAGGCTTTAAAAACAAGGTCGTTTTGATTGGTAGCCAAAACTTGGAAAAGGCTTTTTTGTTACCAGAGATTGTTAGGTTCGGAGGTCACGTTACGTTTCGGGAAGAGTATATTGAGATCACCCGAAATGCCTCGTATGACGAGTCTTTTTACCTTTCTCGAAAAGTGTGCGTGTGTGTGTGTTCGTGCTGCTTTTGAAACTGAGCTTGAATGACAAGCTTAATCTTGGTTTGAATGACAAACGTTGATTTTGGTAAAGGAGTGTTTGAATGACAAACGTCGTTTTTGAGTTTGAAAAGGGCGTTTGAATGACAAACGTCGATTTTGAGTTTGAAAAGAGCGTTTGAATGACAAACATTGATTTTGAGTTTGAAAAGAGCGTTTGAATGACAAACGTCGATTTTGAGTCGGAAATGAGCTTTTGAATGACAAACGTCGATTTTGAGTCTGAAATAAGCGTTTGAATGACAAACGTCGATTTTGAGTCGGAAATGAACGTTTGAATGACAAACGTCGATTTTGAGTTATTTTGAAAAGGAGTTCAAATGACGAACTTTCAGTTTTGAACCGGGCATTACGATGTTACCAATTTTATGAAAATGATGGCAAGTAAGATGCGATCAACAAGTCATTTTGTGACTCGGACGTTTGAAAGTAAATACTATCAACAAACCAAACGGATTGGACTTGTAAATGACAGTATTGAAATGCGGTATCAACAGATCGAACGATCCGGACGGTAAAAGTGCGATCGACGAGCCAAACAACTCGGATTTGTAAAGATGCGAATCAATGAACCTAACGGTTCGGACTTGTAAATAGCGTAAAGTAAATAGCAATATCAATGGATCAAACGATCCGGACTTGTAAATGACAATCACGAACCAAACGGTTCGGACGGTAAAAGTGTGATCGACGAGCTGAAAGGTTCGGACGGTAAATGACATAAAGTAAAACGGGACACGATCTCCGTTTTAACCCTAAATCACTTTTCTCGAAGGATAAAAGATGATAGAGGGAGGATCACCTCGAGACCCGTAGACGACGTTTCATCTACATTTTAGAAACTTCAATCGAATCGAAAGTAGTGTATTACACGTGAAACGAGACAAAGGGGAGTTTAGAGAGTGAGAGTGTTATCAATGGCTAGGTGTTGACTCTTTGGCTCAGGAGGACGTATACGGGATACGATTTAGTGTTTGAAAGGTGTTTCGGAGGTGTTGAGTCGTGTTTGGTTGGAAAACGTGTTTGAAAAGGAGTTTTGTGGGGGGAAGCCTTGATTTTAATTTGGTGCTTAGAAGCCTAAGAATTTGGGCAGCGTTTCGACTTGGGTCGGTTTAGCCTACATTTTTGGAGGATTAGAATCCACTGACGAGTAGCACGACGGCCCCCGAAGAGCAGAGAATTCCACCGACGAGTAGCACGAGGGTCCCCGAAGAGTGGAGAAAGACTAGCCTTTTGCTAGGGGTAAAGAGGAGAGTAAATTGGTGAGAAAATATGAAGGAGGAGGGGGAGTATTTATAGGAGGAGAAGGAGTGGAGAAGGAGGTTACCTTGGACTGGTTTGGACAGTTTTGAAATATCGAACAGTGCTGGAAAGATTTCTTAGGCTGATTTTTTATTCTATAAAACAAGCCGGACTGCTTATCCCTTCATTTGGGGGCATTTTGGTCTTTTGGCCTTGAATTTGATTGATATTGACATGTTTTGGATTGTTTGGTCAAACCAGTAAAACAGGCCGGATGGCCAGTTCTGCAGATTGGCTATTTTCTCTAATTACATTAGTTATATGTTTAGATCTTGTTCTCGCGTTCGATTTGATATGCGGTGGGCCCAAAACGGAGTTCGTATGAAGAAGTTATGACCTCCGGAAGGTCGAAACTCTCAAAAACAGCAAATCAAACCCCGGAAGACCCCGAAAATTGCGTATTTTGAGGAAAGTGATACTTTTACGTGTGAGAATGTGTGTTGAGTACACTTTGGAATTTGGATGCACGGGGCAGTCCTGGGAAGTCTCGTTGACTCGAAAAGGGAGAGTTAACGAATTTCGATTAACTTGGAAAGGGCCAGTTAACGGATTGTAATGATCCGGATTTGGGTACTTACAACAGTCCTAGCTACAATTCTTTCAATTGGTATCAGAGCCTTCTCTCGACTCAACTGAGATCAATCCTTGAAATTAGCCATTATGAACTATCATCATAGCCATAACAAACCTCCTACCTAAATGGTTCAAACTATACCATTTGGAAGGCCAAAATGATTATGCATATTAAGTATCTTGATCATCGTGCTTGGGTTAGTCTTATCTGTGGCTATACTCCTCCCATGATTGAAATTTCCCCATCTACCTCTGTAGGTGATGAAAAAAGGGAGAAAATTTATGGTCCTAAGCCCATACAAACTTGGAACAGTGAGGAAATTGCTTTAGCAAACTTTAATGCCAAGGCCATGGGAGCAATCTCTGACCATACGGATCCTCATATATTTAGATTATTTTCTAATCAAACTGTTGCCAAAGTTGCCTGGGACATTCTCCAACTTCACTGTGAAGGATCGGCTAGTGTAAAACAAACTAAACTAATGACATTAATGACTAAGTTTGAAACTTTAAGGATGGGAGAAAATGAAATTATAAAAGAGTACTCGGCCAAAATTTTTGGACATCTCAAACGAGTCATTTCCCTTGAATGAATCCATATCCAATCCAAGACTTGTAAGTAAAGTACTAAGAACTCTCCCTGAAAAGTTTAATATAAAGATTTATGTTATTGAGGAAACCCAAGATGTCCAAACTGTTGGACTTGATGAAGTCTTGGGAATTTTAACAAACTTTGAACTAAATCTTGGGGTACAAGAGTCAAACAAAGCAAATTCAATTGCTCTCGTGAGTGCTCTCAAGGTATCTTAGGATCTAGTTCAACTGTCCAAAGATAATGATGAGTCAAACCTGAGAGAAGATGATTGCGCGTTGATTACTCAAAAATTCAACAATATGTTGAAAAAGAAACGTTTGACAAAGTTTCCAAATTCGGCACCTTCAACCTTCCACGATTGAATCATCCAAGAAGGAAAATGTTTCAAAGAAGCCTGCATCTGAAGGAAAAAGGGCCATTTATTCAATTCAATGCAGAGCTTGCAAAGGTTATGGACATTATGCAAATGAGTGTGCCAACACTCTTAAAAAGCGAGGAATGAGTTTCTCAGTGACTTTGAGTGATTCTGATGATGATGAGCAGACTGCAAATCTGTCTACACAACTGAGAACAGTGTGTATACCTGCTTGAATTCTTCAACTACTGGTGAAACTAACAATGATCTAGCATAAGAAGAGTGTGCTACTTATGAGGACTTGCACAGTACCTATATTGAGCTCCACACTGAATGGGCCAAGCGTATGGAAACTCAAGGTATTCAAACAGGTAAATGAGAAACTAACTGCAGAAAATCTCAAACTGAAATTTGAAGTTGAAAGTCTGTCAAAAGAAAGTGATTCTCAAAAGGACTACATAGCCAAGTTAGAAGTTTTACTCACAAAGAAAGATATGGAATGTGAAAAATACAAAACAAATCTTGATAAAGAAACAGAAACTCTAACAAAGCTGAACAAAGGTAAAGCTGAGTATGAATAGGTTTTGAAAATGGGAAACCAAGGAAAATAAGGAATTGGCTATGGAGACATTATTTTTGTAAAAGAAGGAAAAGCACTTCAAAAGTTCAAAAAGTTAAAACGATCTCCTATTTAAGCCTGGATCTATTGCTGAAAGCAGAAAATACAGGAAGAGGAGGTATGTATGTCATCATTGTTTTGCTACAGGTCATATTCGACCATATTGTTACCAATTTTAACAGGAACTTGGTTTTGAAAATATGAATGGACACTTGGGCAGACAGTTGTGTGGACAACTGAACACACAACTGTACAAATAGCCCAAGGCTGGAATAAGAACTGCTGGGTAAGAAAGTAAAACATGAATTGTCAGGTGGCCTTCACCTCTCTTAAGAGTAGTGTTGAAGGGTCCTGGTATTTTGACAGTGGCTGCTCTCGCCACATGACTGGGGCACGTGAAAACTTCAACGACTACGCACCATTCAAATGTGGGAAAGTCAACTTTAGTGGAGAAGCTCAAGGTAAAATCATTGGCAAAGGTACGTTGAATGTATCAGGTTTGCCTAAGTTGCATAATGTCATGCATGTTGATGGACTCAAAGCAAATCTGATAAGCATAAGTCAACTGTGTGATGATGACTTATTTTTTAAATTCGACAAGTCCAGATATGAAGTATTTGATAATAAAAATGTGTGTGTTTTAACTGATGTTCGATCCTCTGATAACTGCTACAAGGTTGGCAGTAACTTTTCACGTCTTTCCACTAAAATGGATGAGACTGGGATCTGACACCAAAAGCTTGGTCATGCCAGTGAGAGAAAAATCAGTGAGTTAATTAAATTTGGGGCATCAAAGGATTTGCCCAAACTAGACTTGAAGAAATTAAGTGTGTGAGTCTTGTCAAAAAGGGAAACAAACCAAATCGAGTCATAAAAAGGTTCAAAATTGTGGAACCTCAAGGTGTCTTGAATTGATCCACGCTGACTTAATGGATCCTATAGAAGTGGAAAGTATGTCTCGAAAAAAATACTGTTTTGTGTGTGTGGACGATTTTTCTAGATCTACATTCTAGATCTACATGGGTAATCTTTTTAAGGGATAAGTCCAACACCATTGATGAATTCAAAATTTGGTACAAAAAGGTCAAAAACTTATATGGTCTGAAAGCTGCTAGAGTTAGGTCTGACCATGGTACTTAGTTTGAAAATGCCACTTTTTCATCATTTTGCGATTCAAAGGGGATAACTCATGAGTTATCAGCCCCCAAAACACCTCAGCAAAATGGGATAGCGGAAAGAAAAAATTGCAAATTACAAGAGATGACTAGAGTAATGTTAAGCTCTAAAAATCTATCTAATTTTTTTGGGCAGATGCTATGAACACAGCATGTCATGTGGGGAATCGTGTATTTCTAAGAATTGGAAGTACCATGACTCCCTATGAAATCTAACTTGGAAAGAAACCCACGGTCAAATACTTTCATGTTTTTTAGTGTATATGCTACATCTTGAATGATCGAGAGTATCTATCCAAATTTGATTCCAAAAGTGACAAAGCCATCTTCATTGGTTACTCAACTAACAATAGGTCTTATAGAGTTTATAATCTCAAAACCAAAACTGTCATGGAATCCATAAATATTGTTTTTGATGATGCTACTGATCTTAATGTCAAAACAGTTGAAGATGATGTTACAGGTTGTACTTGGGAACCAGAATCAGTTAACGACGAATCTGAACCAGACAAGGTAAATGAATCTGCAGAACAACCATGTGTGCAAACAGTTGTGCAACTAGTTGTTCAAACAACTGAAGATCAAGGTTCAGCTTATGAAACTGATGAAAGATAAGTAAGCAGAGAAAGAGACATTCCTTCCAGAATATAAGGTAATCATCCCACATCTCAGGTCATAGGGGAAGTGGATGAAGGCATGAAAACAAGAGGAGAGAAGATAAACTATCGTGACCTCGCATGTTTGGTATATGTACAATCTGTGTACCATCAGGTCAACTCTTGTTGTTTGGTTGCTAATTATGAGCCAAAGAATGTCATGGAAGCCTTGAAAGATGAAAATTGATTTAATGCCATGCAAGAAGAGTTAATCCAGTTTGACAAAAATGACGTTTGATTCTTAGTTCCTAGGCCTTCTCACGTCAATGTGATTGGGACTAAATGAATCATTAAGAATAAATCTGATTAACAAGGCAATATGACAAGGAATAAAGCACGTTTGGTGGCTCAGGGCTACACTCAAATGGAAGGGGTGGATTTTGATGAAACATTTGCCCTCGTATCCCGCATTGAGTCAATCAGATTGTTGTTAGCTATCGCAGCTATTTAAAAATCACTCTACATCAGATGGATGTGAAGAGTGCGTTCCTAAATGGCATTTTAAATGAGGAAGCTTTTGTTAATCAACCTAAAGGGTTTGATGACCCCTCTAAGCCAAATCATGTGTATAAGTTGAAAAAGGCACCCTATGGTCTTAAACAAGCCCCACGAGCTTGGTATGGTAGACTGACAGAGCACCTAATTCAACTTGGATTTAAAGGAGGAGAGGTTGATAAGACTTTGTTTGTTTTAAAAACAAAAAGGGCATACTTGTTGCTCAAATATATGTGGATGACATAGTTTTTGGTTCTACATCTAATGACTTACTTGAAATGCTTGTTAAAAGTATGACATCCACATTTGAAATGAGTATGGTTGGGGAACTGAAATTCTTTCTTGGTCTACAAATTGTTCAAACCAAAGAGGGAATGTCAGTTTTACAATCCAAGTATGCAAAGAATTTGGGCTTGATAATGCATCACACTTGAAAACTCCTATGGGATCATACCAAAAGCTTTGTAAAGATGAGGAAGGTGAAAGTATTGATCACACCCTCTACAGGAGTATGATAGGGAGCTTGATGTATCTTACGACTAGCAGGCCTGATATAATGTTCAGTGTGTGCTTATGTGCTAGGTATCAAGCTGACCCAAAAGTATCCCACTTAAAAGCTGTGAAAAGAATTATCAGATATGTTGGGGTACCATGCACTTGGGGTTAAGCTATACTAGGGATACCAGCACAAACTTGGTGTTATTTAGTAATTCTGACTAAGCTGGGAATACAGATGACAGAAAGAGCACCACTGGAGGGTGTTTCTATTTAGGGAATAATCAAGTATCTTGGTTTAGTAAGAAACAAAACTGTGTTTCTTTATCTACTGCTGAATCTGAATATGTGGCAGTAGGTAATTATTGTACCCAAATATTGTGGATGAACCAAATGATAAAGGATTATGGATTGAAAAGTGAAACCCTAATCGTATTTTATGATAACATGAGTGCTAAGGATATTGCTAAAAATCCTGTACAACACTCCCGTACAAAGCACATAGATATTAGGCACCACTTTATAAGAGATCTTGTTGAACAAAGTGTTGGTCCCAAAGGTGGCAACAAGGGTGAAAAACAGCTAGACAGGGGGTGAATAGCTGTTATAAATTTTTCGCCCTCTTTTTGAAAACGAAACCTCTTGCTTACAAAACCGCTTGCACTATATTAAAACCGCAAGTAGAATTGCAAAATGCACAGCGTAATTTCATAAGTAAAATTGTGCGGTTTAGAGGTGCGGTTTTGTTTGCGGTTTAAGTGAGGTTTTGACAAACAGTAAAATTTAGTTTTGACAAGATTAACTGCAAACACAATTCACAACTTGGATAACTGCAAACGAGATCAAACAGATAAAGATAAGATAATCAGTAATGAACAGAGAATAAAAATGCAAAAATGTAATAACACAATATTTAGAGTGGTTCAATCGTAAATAATTTACATCCACTACCAAGATGGTTAGTCTTGGATTTTCCAAGAGTTAGATTTTATATTGAGTATGAGAGAGATTACAAAGATACAAGTATTCAAACTCAGATCTAAAATCTATTCTATGAAGATCAAATCCTAGACTATAACCAGTGTATCTCAAATGAATAATCTATGTGATTAATCAAGTGAGGTGTGTGTGTGTGTGTTTAACAAGATCAAGACTCTTTGAATCTATATGATATAGAGCACAATGATTCTTGAGTGATGAAGGCTTGATTTCTGGGCTGGAAATATTTTCTTGAAGGAAGAAGATGAAGATTCAAAGGATTGAATATTTCTGGATAGAGCTTCAATCTTCTTTGGACTCACTGTTAATCAATTTCTCAAGCCATCTTTAAATGTTGAAGATTAGGGGTATTTATACCCAAGCACCAAGAAAGTAGCCGTTATGATACAGCTGGTGAAGTACTGTACTGGTGCATTAGGATTGGTCCACAAATTCACTTTTGTCCTTTGCTACAGAAGTTGCAGATATGGCTGATCAGACCTCAGTTGCAAATATGGAATGAAGGACATCTGTCACCTTTTCAGAATCCTTGTAGGTTCTGTCTGACACTTAGTCATGTGACAAGATTTTGTGGTTGACTTTTGATATTGCTGACGTGGATTCCAACAGTCAAAAGTAGTCCAACTTCAAGTCTTCAATCATTGGATGCGGTTTGGTGAAGATGCGGTTTAGGCGTGCGGTTTCACCAATGAGGTTTCACTGCAGTTCTTTGAAAAGCGGTTTCAATGTATGAATTCCACACTGCGGTTTTTCTAGACACCCTCACACTCTCAACTATTTGTCACTTGGCACTCTTCCATGCCATAGTTCATAAGGAGTTTTGTCTTGTTCCTTTCGGGGTATCTTATTTAACACGTAGTTAGCCGACAATAGACGTGTCCAAAATCTAATCGGAACCAGCTAACCGGCGGTTTTTAACCGGTCAACTAACCGGTCAAACCCATTAACCAGATTAACCGTAATCGAATTAACCGAAATCGGCGGTTAACCGATTCGATTAAGGTTAATGATTCTTCAAACCGGCTAACCGACGGTTATAATCGTCGGTTAGTTAATCGGTTATAACTGTTTAAATAATTGGCGGTTATAACCGTATTAACCGGCCAAATTCAAAATACTCCCCAACGGCTACTGAGTAGCCAACGGCTACTTTGACCCCATTCAAATTCCCTCCCGACGGCTACTTTGACCCCATTCAATACTCCCTCCTAACGGCTACTTCGACAGTTTGACCACTCCATTCAATTCAAACTAGCCGTTAGTTTTTTAACCAGATTTGGATTTAGTTAAAAAAATATTTTTCTTGAAAAAATCAACCCTATAAATATCACCTCCCTCCCACCATTTCATTTTCACCTTACTTCTCTACTCTCTCTCTCTCTCTCTACTCTCAAATATCCTAAGCCTCTCTCATACTCTCATATTCGATTTTCAGTTAGTTTCCTTACAATTCCCAGTTAGTTTTTTAATGAAATTAATATTTTTGTTCTATTTCGAGAATTCTAGTCTGTATTTTAACAATTCCAGTTAGTTTTTAAGAATTTCAGTTAGTTTTCTAAAATTCCAGTCAGTTTTTTAACGTTTCCAGTTAGTTTTTAGGAATTCATGTTAGTTTTTTAGAATTTCAGTCAGTTTTTTAACGTTTTCAGTTAGTTTTTCAGAATTTCAGTTAGTTTTTTGAAATTCCAGTCAGTTTTTTAACGTTTCCAGTTTGTTTTTAGAATTCCAGTTAGTTTTTTAGAATTTCAGTTAGTTTTTTAACGTTTCCGGTTAGTTTTTGAGAATTCCAATTAGATTTTTAGAATTTCAGTCAGTTTTTTAACATTTTCAGTTAGTTTTTCAAAATTTCAGTTAGTTTTTTGAATTTTCAGTCAGTTTTTTAAAGATCTTCAGTTAGTTTTTTAACAAAGTTAGCATTTTTTTCGAATTCCAGTCAGTTTTCTAATGAATTTGTCTTCTTCTCGACGAGGCAACTTAGGCAAGGAAACCGTTGGTTCTTCCTCCCATCATAACGAAGAAGAATTCGAATTTTTTGAGGAACCATTTTCACAAAATGAGCAAGATGTGGATGAAAATGTTGTTGAAAGTGGTAGAAGGGGTAGGGGCGGCCGAGGCCGAGGCCGAGCTCGAGGTGGTCGTGCTCGGGGACAAGAACAAGAACAACCGCCAACGGTGCCACGTTCATGTGCCCCTAGAGAGTCTACATCCGACACTTTTACAATTCATTTTCGAAAAGTGCAAATTGATCCCGATGACAACCGCTATTATCGAGCGCATTGCAACTATTGTTCAAAATTCTACCCATTTACGAAGGGTGGAGGGCATGGGTCACTTAACACCCACATACGCACACAACATCCCGATAAACTTGGCATTTCGAGTGATCAAACTCAATTAACTTCAACCACCACCCAAGGTTCGTCTTCCATCCTATTTAAATTTAATAAGGTCATTTATAGGCAAGAATTGACCAAATTTGTTTGTGTTAAAGGACTTGTTTTTAACTTTGCGGATGATAAATTTTATGAAAGATTTATACGACTTTCTTTAAATCCCGCCGCCTCAAGAGTACTATGTTCGACTCTCGTAAGTGATATTCATAAGGTGGTGTTGACATATCAAAAAACTTTAATTGAGGTTTTATCAAATTTAACGAACAAAGTTTCAATTTGTGCCAATGGTTGGAGTGATCATTGGCAAAGAAATAGTTATTTGAGTGTTACTTGCCATTCGATAGATTATTCCTGGACTATCCAAAAAAGATTAATTGCATATGAAAATTTTGACCCCCCCATACCGCCGAAGCAATTTGTTCAAAGTTGAGTGGAATTTTTTTAAAATATAAGACTACTAATAAAATATTCACTATTTCTTTTGATAATACTAGTGCTAATACCGCTAGTTTATCGGATTTGATTAGAGTTTGTCAACCGTCATTTGGTGATAAATTTTTTCATATTAGATGTTTATGTCATATTATTAATTTATGTGTTAAAGATGGTTTGCATGCATTAGAAACATATGTTTCCCCAATTAGAGGGGCTCTTGAATATATTTCTAGAAGAAATAGTGTTACAAAAAAATGGATTAAGTTTTTAAGAAATCAAAATCTTGGTGACAAATATTTTACTTTCGATGTTCCAACTAGGTGGAATTCCACCTATAAAATGTTAAAAGATGGGTTTGAGTATAAAGAGCTTCTTATGGATTTTTTTGTTACAATTGGTAATAATCAACCTTTATTTGCTTATCAATGGAATGCATGCACTAATTTGTGTAAATTGCTAAAGATTTTTAATACCGCTACTTTGGCATTATCGGAAGTTTATTATCCAACTGCCATTTTAGTTCTTGAGCAATGTGTTGCAATTGTTACTAGTTTTAATAATTTAAAAGATTGCTTGGTTTTAAAAGAATGCATTTTTTCTATGAGACAAAAGTGGATTAAATATTTTGCCACTATTCCGTCTTTATTTTTGGTTGCAAAAGTATTAGATCTCTATGTTAAATTAGATGAGTGGAAGCAATTTTAGCTTTTTATTATTTGAATTTATACCCCGAAGGTGACAGTGATAATGAAACTCCGTCGAATATTGTTGCTACTACAAAAAATGATTTGGTGTCTCTTTTTAACGAATATAATGCAATTCATGGAAATTCTTCTCAAAATGTAGACTCAAGTACTTCTTCTCAAGATGTTGGTGGTAATTTAGTTGAAGCGAATCCGTATCATTTTTTTGCTAATTTGTATAGCAAAAAACGTCCTTGAGAAGGGACTTCTTCTTCCTCTAACATTCCCTTGGAGTTAGAAACATATTTCAACACTACTATTGAATGGGATCAAAGTAGTTCAAATCCAAATAATTTTGATGTTTTAAAGTGGGGGTGAAGAAGGAACGAAAGTTATCTTATACTCTCTATAATTGTAAAAGAAGTCTTAGTTTCTCCCGCGTCAACGGTGGCGGTCGAATCGGCATTTAGCATTGGAGGAAATATTTTGGATGAAAGACGTTCCCAACTAACGGTTGAAAACTTGGAAAATCAACTATTACTTGGAGATTGGGTTAGATCGGAAAAGAGAGAACAAGATATGCCTTATGAAGAAGAGGATACACTAAACCCAAAATATCAATACGATGTGGATGACTCTACGGGAAGTGAGTGAGGATTAGATTAGTTTTTAATTTTAATTTTTTAGATTAGGTTTATTTTTATTGAATTGTAATAGTTAGGTTGAGGTAAAGGCTCCTAAATGTCCCCCCTTAATTATAAATGGGTAAGGTTGGTTGTTCCCTTCTTTGTAATTTTATTTTAATTAATAAAATTTAAGGGTACCGTCCCTTTTTCTTTTATATACTTTCGTTTATTTTAAAAAAAGTTAAGTCTTATTTCTTTCAAAATTCATAACTTTTTTTATATAACTTTTTGCAAAAAAATGTATGTAGTAAAATAAAGTCTAAAATAGTCTTCTTTTTCCAATTTTTTTTTAAAAGTTAACTTTTTTTTTTATAGAACTTAACAGAAACTGTTAAAAATCTGTTAAAAAGTTAACTGTTTTCTTCAAAAAAAAATGTTAAAAACTGTTTTTAAAAGAAATATTCTACAAACCATAATCTCAAATAGCTTTACTTAACCAACAAAAAAATAAATAATAATAAAAAAAAACTGTTAAAAAAATCTGTTAAACACACTTTCAGTTAAAATTTCATTTCATTAAAAATTCTTAACTTTTTTATATAACTTTTTCCAAAAAAATTCACTAATAACCAACATCTCAAATAGTATTCTTTATTAAAAAAAAAGGCATATAGAGTACAACAGTTAACAGAAACTGTTAAAAAATCCGTTAAAAGGACTAATCTGAAAAAAAGGGCTTCAGTTAATCGTTTTAATCGGATAAACCATGTTGACTGGTTATAACCGTTAACCGAATAACCGTAACCGTTAGTACACGGTTAACGGTTAGGTTACGATTAAGATTTAATGGTTTTTTCAACCGGCGTTTATAACCGTTAACCGGCGGTTATAACCGTTTGGACACGTCTAGCCAACAACACGGCTTCCCCCCACATGTTATCCGGTAATTAGGGGTGTCAGTTGTTCTGTTCAAACCGCGGTTTGAGACCGAACCGAACCAAACCACGTGGTTTGGTTTGGTTTTTAAACCTTAGCGGTTCAGCTCGGTTCCAAAAATCTATAAACCATGCGATTCGGTTTGGTTTGCGGTCTGACTCCTCCAAATCGAATCAAAACGAACCAAACCGAACCATTTCGAGCAGAACCGCCAAACCGAACCATCGAGCTGAACCGCCAAACCGAACCACCGAGCTGAACCGCCCAAACCGTCATATTAACCGTTGATTATTTTTGATTTAATCTCCACCGTTGATTTTCAAACCCTAACCTAATCAGCTTATTAAGATGGAGTAGATAGTTGCATCCTTTAGGTTTTTTAGTAACTGAAATCTTTTAGTAACTGAAGTGGGTGAGTGCTTGTTGAATACTTCTTGATTTCAATATGACTAAATTTATTCATCTTTGTTCCTTGCTTGGTAAATTAGTTAATATCTAATACTTAGGATATTAACTAATTTACTCTGAAATGGGTTATATAGATTTGATCTGAAATAAGTATATGGAATGTGTGCTATGTAGTTTGAATGAGATATTTAAATCTGATCTAAAATGTATAAGTATATTCTATAGCAGTGTGTTTCTTTCTATACAAAAATAATTTTACTCTGAAATGGTTAATGGATTTGAGTCATCTACCGATAGTTTGAGAGCATATATCAAGAGTGATGAGGATATCACCTAACTCGTATCACCATCCAAATAACTATCTGCAAATCAGCAACCTTGTTTTCTACACCAGCAAGTATGCTGATTTGCAGTAGGTGGTTAGATGGTGATATGTGTAATAGTCCCTCCGTCCCATAAATGTCATACTTTCCTTTTTGGTCCATCCCAAAAATTATGTCGCATTTCTAAATTAGAAAAGATTCGTATTCATAGTGGTCTGAACTTTTGCAGTTTCTCTGGATTCATATTCATATTGCTCAAATCTGATTTATGCATCAGCTAGAACAAGTTGAAATGAAAAAAACTTTGTTTTGTTTGGTACTTTGATACAATTTATGTATGTAACCCTTTTACTAGGGAATTTGTCAAGCTTCCTGACACCCTTTTGCATCTCTTGGCCCTTTTACTTTGATACAATTTATGTATGTTGGTACTTTGATTTTGTTTGGTGTGAATGTGATACACCTGCCTGATACCGATGAGGTGATGAATATAAGGTTTTGTAATTTAAGTTTTAAAGTGGTTTTGTAATTTTAATATGTCTTTTACATAAATAGGTAACATTTGGAGTTTGGACAGGTTTGTAGTTCGAACCGCGGTTTGAGACCAACCGAACCAAACCGAGGTGGTTTGGTTCGGTTCGGTTTGAAATCTTCCATGGTTCGGTTTGGTTTGGGATTTTTCCAAACCGAGTACACTACTAGAAACAAGCCTTTTACCGACGGAAATTTCTGTCGGTAATTCCACATATCCGTCGGTAAATGGATATTACCGACGAAATTCGTCAGTCGGGTTCCGTCGGAAATAATTGGTTGGTTATACCGACGGACAAATTCCGCCGGTATTTTCGGCGGATTGTCCGCCGGGAAATCTAAAATTCCGCCGGAAACCGTCCGTCGGAAATGAGTTATGCCGGCCGGTTAACCGGAGCAATAGCCGGAGGTTACCGATGAAAATATCCGTCGGTAAATATTAAAAAAATAAATAAATAAAACTCATTATCGACGGTTATAACCGTCGGAAACCATAAAATTTACCGGCGGATATCTCCGTTGGAAATCTAAACCCTACACCGACGGATATGTCCGTCGGTAATGAGTTTTATTTTTTTAATTTTTTATTATTTTCCGACGGATATTTCCGCCGGAAATTAGTTTTTTTTTTTTTTATTAATTTACCGACGGAAATTTCCGTCGGTAATCTGTCCATATTTAAAAAAAAAAAATTCTGTTTTATTATTAAACCACCTGTAAAAGGCTGTAAACCTGTTCAAACAACCTGTTTTAAACAAATACAATTACAAACTACAAACACACACAAACAACCTGTTTCGCTTGTACATCAAATAAAATACATATGTTTGTCCAAATCAAGCGACAGAGGAAGGGGAAAGGGGAAACGGTCGGGGAAAGGGGAAACGGCCGGGGAAACGGCCGGGGAAAGGGGGAAAGGGAAAGGGGAAAGGGGAAACGGGGAAAGGGGAAAAGGGAAGGGGAAACGGCCGGGGAAAGGGAAAGGGGGAAAGGCCGGGGAAAAGGGGAAAGGGAAAGAGAAACTACATATGTTTGTTTGTTTGTTTAATTACATGTCAATGAAAATTCATGTTTAACAACCACGAGCGCTGCCGCTGCTGCTACCGCTACCACCACCATGCATGTATAAACCTATCAAGATATTAATTAAAAAACAATATATCAATATATATACAAATAAAAAGACAATAATAAAATGTAAACATTATATATATGACATTTCCAATTAAATAATACTTACTGGCCACTGGGAGAGATAGATATTTCCATTTTTCCTTCCTCATTAATAATTGCGTCCAAATTAACCCGCCTGGATGGTTCACTACGTCCAGCCTGTTCTTCGAACATACTGCATTCAAGGAGAACATAAAGTTGCTTAGTTCGTATTAAAGTTATTAGGATTAACATTACTTAATAACAAATGAAGAATGCTTACTTCAAGTAGTCCTCGACCTCAGCACAGTTAAGGAGAATATAGAGTTTAGTCGCTTCTAATTCTTTTCTGCTTAGCATGCGCGTGCACTTTCTATTGCCAAGGAATCGACCAGGAGAAGAAAAAACTGAAATTTTTCCATCAGGATCAGTGACTCCCCCATCATAATTGCGTCCCACTTTATTGAACCTTGTCTCAATGTCTGGGTGAAAATATGTTGAAACAAACGACACAATTTCATCGACAATCACTGATTCAGACATAGATGCCTCAACTTTTGCTCTATTGCTCATTTTCTTTTTCAAACTCCCCAAAAATCGTTCAAATGGATACATCTATCTATACTGAACATGTCCTCCAACTCTAGCTTCATAAGCTAGGTGAATTGGTAAATGCTCCATTGAATCAAAGAAAGATGGCGGAAATATCTTTTCAAGCTTGCATATTGTCACCACAATGCTCTCTTCGAGTCTTTTCATATCCTCAACACGAAGAGTGCTGGAAGTCAATGCTCTGAAGAATTCACTCAATTCTGTTAGGGCAACCCATATTTCATTAGGGAGAATGTCTCTAAATGCAATGGGTAGCAACCTATCCAATAATACGTGACAATCATGACTTTTCAACCCATATACCGTCCCTTCTTCTACATTCACACAGTTGCCAACATTAGATGCATACCCATCAGGAAGTTTTAAATCTTTCAACCACTGCAGAACACGTTGCTTATCCTCTCCTGACAGAACAAAGGGAGCAGCTGGTTTGAAATCTTTTCCATTAACTTTAGTAATGTTGAGATCTTTACGATTGCAAATCGCTTCAAGGTCTAGCCGACCCTTGTCTGTGTCCTTCGTTGAGGCCTTAAAACCCGTCAACGTATTGAAAATATTGTCAAACACATTTTTTCAATATGCATGACATCAAGGTTATGTCTTATCAAGTTCGTCTTCCAATAAGGTAACTCCCAAAATATACTCTTTTTAATCCAGGTTATGGTCTTTACCAAATCCGTGGTCTATCCTTTGAAAACATCTTTCCCCACCCGACATCGTGACACTGCTCAAAAATATCCTCGCCACTCGGACGAGGAGGGGGCCACAATGCTCAACTCTATTTTTGGTGAAAGCATTCCTCTGTTTACGAAATGGATGAGTCGCTAGGAAGAAACCGTACGTGGCAATCAAACCAACACTGCTTCTTGTAATCTTTGAAGTGTGAATGCATACGTATTTTCCATACAATACGGACGAGGCCAATCTCCCATGTGTGCTCCATCCCGACATCATACCATAAGCGGAAAGTCATTAATTGTCCACATCAACTGCAGCCCTCATGTTAAAATTTTGCAACTTGAAAGCATCCCATGTCTGGACACCATCATTCCACAGCTGTTTGAGTTCATCCATCAGAGGTCGAAGATACACATCAATGTTTTTGCCTGGATTCGAAGGCCCGGGAATGAACAAACTCAAATACATATAATGATCAGTCATACATAACCACGGGGGAATATTATACACTGTGACTATAACAGGCCAACATGAATAAGATTTTGCCCCTGGTCCAAATGGAGAAAACCCATCTGTACATATCCCCAACCTTATGTTTCTAGGATCCGCAGCAAAATCAGGGTAAGTGGCATAAAAATGTTTCCATGCTTCACCGTCAGAAGGATGAGTCATCACACCCTCTTCACGAGGACACTCTTTGTGCCAACGCATGGCTTCTGAGCTTTCTTTCAATGGGTAAATTCGTTGCAACCTGGGAATTAGCGGCATATAACGTAACTGCGCCCGAGGCACGTTTTTCTTGTGCTTGGCACTACCACGGCGTTGTGGCTTATACCTACTAAGTCCACATATTGAACATGAATCGAAATATCTCAACTATCGACTATTCAAGCAATTTTAATAGACAATGATGATATTTACAAAATCATATAATCGTGCATTTCAAGACTGTCCACACGGACAATTTAAGAATCGATGACTACATGTTGACCTCAACATGATAAGTTAAAGATTCTTAAACGGGTTTCTAAGCTTTTGTGTTTCAACCATCATAACGTCACGTCGTAACATTAATTTTTATTCATTACCGTAAAATGCATAATTTTACAATAATGAATTAACACACACATCTATCATATTTTTAAATTATTAATATTGTGAATAATTTGAAATATTAATTCTTTATTGTAAAATTTGAAATTTTACAATGATGAATTAAATTAACATTTATAAACAAGATAAGAGTCGTTCTCATCCACAACTATCAAAACCCAATCTCATCTTAGACCAAGAAAGACAGAGCAAACAAGTTCATTGCCGTTTGAGCAAAGGATTTTCTGTTTAATAAGAATTTTTTCAGTTTCACTGTCCTCCTCTCTAAGGATCTCAAGTGATGTTTGAGATCCTTAGAGAGAAAGAGGACAGTGAAACTGAAAAAACTCTTATTAAACAGAAAATCCTTTGCTCAAACGGTAATGAACTTGTTTGCTCTGTCTTTCTTGATCAAAGAAGACGAATTTTGATAGCTGTGGGTGAAAAAGGCTCTCATCTTATTTATATTTTAAATAGAGTTGTACCTCAATCTATTTAAAGCCTAATTAACTACCAATTAGGTATAATGAAGAGCCACTTCCAAAACCCAGCTTGATAAACTAGTTAGAAAATGCAAACAACCTAAATCGGAGGACCAATCAAGCATCAAACATTCAAATATTTGAAAATTCACACAAATACCAATCAATAATCATGAACATTAGAATCAAAAACAAATTAGGGTTCTTACAAATACCAATCAAAACATAAAGAACACCAAACAAAATTCAATAGAAGTATGTTGAGGGCACAAATACATATCCAAAAAGAGAAGCTTATCAGCCATAACCTATTCATTTTTGTTAGTTTTTTTCCAGCAGCTTAAAGAAGACCAAAACCTTAGAACATTGTTTGCTACTACAACAGCTTCTCAAAATCATTTTATGAGTATAAATAGACATATTCAAAATCTTCAATCGTCAAAATTTGAATTTGAACAGAAAAATTTAATTATAATTATCCTCTTAAAATTCTAAATTTTGTTAGTCGACGATCACTTAACTGTTCAATTCCGAAAATAAGTTTGAACAGTGCACAAATTGAGCATGATTTTGCAGACAGTGAACCAAGGCCAGCACTATCATATTTGATTTCCACCCCTCTAAATAACCATGTTGAACAGAAAAATTTAATTATAACATTTTTGATGGAGCATCACTAATAAAAAAAATTCATAAAATCAAACCAAAATTTTGTAAAATAAAACCAAAATTCATAAAATCAAACCAAAAATATGGACTTACCTTTGCTTCCTTGAAAAGGAGTAGTCGGCGGCGGTGCTAGGAGACGGCGGCGATACGGGGACGGGACTATACGACTGGGACGGACTAATGAGAGAGAGAGAGAAAGCGGGTGAGAGAGAGAGAGAAAGCGAGTGAGAGAAAGAGAGTGAGAGATTACTAACCTGCGACGGCGAACGGCGAACGGCGGCGAACGGTGAAGTCTCGGCGACGGCGTTGTCCCAGGTAGGGTTCGGCAGGGATCGGCGTTGTTTGCGTTTATTCCCTGAATGAAGGCGTAAATGGTTGGGAAGGGAAAAGGTTTTATATATAGGGCTAATTACCGACGGAAATATCCGTCGGAATTACCGACGGACAAAGACCGTCTGCATTACCGACAGAATTAATTCCATTACCGACGGACTAAACGAAAATTTTAAAAAAAAATTCCCGGCGAAATGAAATTAATTTTCGTCGGTAAACGTTTCTTTTCCGTCGGTATTACCGACGGACTGTGTCCGTCGGTAAAAGTCTGTCGGTAAACGTCCTGTTTCTAGTAGTGGTACTAGCAGTTTGGTCTCTAAATTTGTCCAAACCGAACCATTTACACCCCTACCGGTAATCCAAAACTCAATAACATGGCATTCATCATTTCTTTTAATGCTCGATTTTTCCCTTCGGCAACACCATTTTGTTGGGATGTATAAGGTGCCGAGGTTTTATGTTTAATTCCATTTTGAGCACATATTGCTTCAAATAGAGATTCATATTCACATCCTTTATCACTTCTTAGCACCTTAATTTTCCGGTTTAATTGATTCTCAACTTCGTTTTTATAGAGAGTAAACTTCTCTATAGCTTCATATTTACCTTTTAGAAGATACACATAACAATACTTTGTTCCATCATCTACAAAAGTAATAAAGTACTTATTGCCGCCCCGTGATTGTGCTGATTTAAAGTCACATAAGTCCGTGTGAACCAATTCAAGTGGTTCACTATTTCTTTAAACTGAATGGAATGATTTTCTTGTTAATTTTGCTTCTACACAAGTTTCACATTTTTGTTTGCAATCAACTTTAAACTTTCGAATAGAATTTGATTTTGTCAATCGACGTATAGAATCAAAATTAACATGTCCAAGTCTAGCATGCCACAAATTAGATTCCTCAAGCAAGTAAACGGAAGAGATATTCATTTCATCATCTTTTGGCTTAACCACCATACACTTAGCTTGAACAATCCATCATTAACATAGCCTTTCCCTACAAACATTCCACTCTTAGACAAAGTGACTACATTGGACTCAAAACACAATACGAAAACCATGCTTTATCAAAAGCGATCCGGACACCAAGTTCTTCCGGATATCGGGCACATAAAGCACGTTGTTGAGAGTCAACTCCTTCCTGGATGTCATCTTCAAAACCACTTTCACCTCACCCTTGATTTTGAAAGTGGCCGAATTCCCCATGAATAGCTTCTCGCCATCCTTAGCAATAAGAGTACTAAATATGTCTTTATTGGAGCACACATGTCTAGTAGCACCGGTGTCAATCCACCATTGATTTGGGTTTGAACCCACCAAATTCACCTCGAAAATTACAGCTGCGAGGTGCATCTCGGACACGTCCCTAGCAATGCCTTCCACCATGTTTACCTCATGAGCCTTCTTGGGCAACTTGCAAGCATGAGCCTTGTGGCCTTCACCACCACAATTGTAACAAGTTCCTATGAACTTCTTCTTGGAAACACCACCCTTTGGTTCCAAGTTGGAACGTTTTGAGGTTGACACAACCTTACCTTTTCACTTTCCAAAGCCTTTGCCTTTGGAGCTTTGACCATGCTCCACCACATTAGCCTTAGCCACACTAGAAACAAACTTTTTCTCAGCAGATCTATTGTTCTCTTCAATACTCAATCGAAGGATTATTCCTTCAACATCCATTTCCTTTCGCTTATGCTTATGGTAGTTCTTGAAATCATTTCAATATGGAGGCAATTTTTCAATAATTACAGCCACTTGGAATCTTTCACTTATGACCATACCCCCGACATGAATCTCATGAAAATTGGTTTGAAACTCATCAACTTGAGATTTCACACTTTTGTTGTCCACCATCTTAAAATCAAGGAAACGAGCAACAATGAATTTCTTTGTTCCCGCATCCTCAATTTTATATTTGTGTTCCAAAGAACCCCATAATTCCTTAGCAGATTTCTTTTCATTGAACACATTGTAAAGAAAATCTGAAAGCGAATTGAGGACATAATTTATCCACAGGTACTCCCCATGTTTCCATGTTTCAACCGCAGCCAAGGTTGTAACATCCGTTTCATTCTCACTCACCTTTGGTATATCCTCTTTTTTTCAGATATTTAACCAAATTCAAGTTAGTGAGATAGACATGCATCTTTTGTTGCTAACACTTAATAACTTCTCAGGATTTTCAGCATGAGGGGTCGTGACATGGATCGTTGGAGGGTTAGTCACAATATTCGAACCACTTCCATTTTCAGTTTGTGGTCCAGTTTGGGATCCAATTTGGGTCTCCACGGTATTGGTATCAGTCGCCATCTGAAACACAACAACTAGTTAGTAAACAGTTTAAATAGTTCTGTAATCGGCTCTCTCTGCTAGGGAGTATGTCTTAAGATTGTTACAAACTTGCAGAAGGAAAAATTTAGAAAATATAAAACAAAAATTTAAACTGAAAATACAAACGAAAAATAATCTAGCCGTTGTTGTTGCACGAGCCCAATGATAATCACTGTCTCCTTAAGACATATTTATTCACTTACCGAGTGTGCTTGAGTTTGGTGGAACGCCTGTCTCCCAGAATAGAACGTGCGGACCGGGTGCACTTTGCACCTAAGTATCCCGGCGAGCTGAAAAGTGCTTGGACAAAATCACCTCTTATTAACTACTTATGCAAGGAGGCCAAAGAAACGGAATGCAATATGCAGAAAAGGGAAAATGGAGGAGGATTGAAGTTGCAGGTGTGTTGTTCTTCTCTTCGTTATCAACAACTGTTGTCAACCTCCATTTTATAGCTTCAACCAAGATCAAAACTGAAAATTCTATTTAATCCGGTAATAAACACTCATTATTCCGAAATTAAAGCCCATTAATCTGAAATATTAAACACCATTAATATTTCGATTTCAGTTTTTATATTTAATACTCGACTGTTACACATTTGAAATCAAACATACATCATTGCTCAGGAACTGCTCGGCCGAGCATACTTGTCCAGAAACTTGGCCAATCTGCCCAGGCCTTGCTCGGGCGAGTCACCGGCAGTGCTCGGCCGAGCATACCTGTCCATAAACTATTTACTCAGTCCAGGCTCTGCTCGGGCGAGTCACCAGCTGGCTTGGCCGAGCATATCAGTCAATGCTCGGGGCTTTATTTATTCTGTCCAGGCTCTGCTCGGGCGAGTCACCAGCTGGCTCGGCTGAGTATATCAGTCAATGCTCGGGGCTTTATTTAATCAAAATAATAGCAAAAGGTGGGCTTGTCTGCGTAGGCAATTTCGATGCTACATTCGTGTCCGCAGGACGCGCACATGCACGAGTACGCACCTCGCAAGCCAAATTGGAAACTTGATTTGCACCCCCTGCATGTGAGAGAGAGCCTCTATGCTACATAATCTTGAACACTACTCTAGTGGCCAAGACTTTATACTAGCACCAAGTTCAATTCCTTTTCAATGTGGGATAACTCCACTTTCCTTTTACTTTGAGCATTTATATCTTGTGGGATTTCTTTCTTTTCTTTCCAATGTGGGATAACTCCCTTTTTAACCCACTTACTTTGAGCATTCATATCTTATTCATCCAACAACCATTTTGGACAAATAAATATTTGATTTCTTGTTCTCATGGAGTAGAACACAAACTCATAAACATTTAAGTAATTTGACAAAATTACCCTTTAAAAAATAATCCATAATTTCCTTCAAAACACACTATTTTCCAACAGTATCCACCTATGTATGGATGGATAAGGATCAAATGATTGTTTATGATAATACCATTGTTGTTATTGATAGAGGCAATAATGGAGTGTTCTTTTTGTATGAGTATAGGCACGATAAAGACCCTCATATATATCCAGGGGCGAATCTAGAATGTCTCGACAACGAGTGCACAATTTACACTACAATTTTTTTCTTCAAATTCAAGCCCTAAATCTAAAAACAATCAAACTCTACATTTGAAATAAATCATATTCAAACACTAAATCTGGATAAAAATGAAGCAAATTCAAAAGTATTTCATACATAAATAAATATTAAGTATTTAATAATTCAAAAATAAAACAAAAATAATATATATAATAAATTATCATAGACTACTCTAAAAAAATTGGTGAAACAACATCCGTCCTGAAGGTAGAGTTGCGCTTTCAAAAGAGAAAAAGAAAAAAGAGTTACACTTTCAAAAGAGAGGGATTTCAAAAGAGAGAAAGGGGAAAAAAATACAGAAAATATACTGAAAAGTTTCGAACATTAAATTCATAGGTGATGGAGCTGTCAATATTCCATTGGGCCAAAAATTCTAATTGTAATACTATCAACGTATAATGAATACAAACACTCATGGGTGGGGGTGCACTTAGTTTTTGGGGGATTTTTTTAACTAGCCATGGAATTTCATCGGGTGCACATGCACCTCCACCTCCAATGCTAGATCTGCCCCTATATATATCGATTAGCCTTAAGAGTTATGTTATTGCACGAGATTGATTGTGATTAATATAAAAAAGTACGTAATTGAGACAAGAATGCATTTCAGAAAGAAGGACGAGCCCAATCATATTTTGATGGGGGTAGTTCCCCTTAGCCGCCTACTT
Organism: Adenophora triphylla var. japonica; assembly: GCA_022495995.1. Lineage (NCBI taxonomy): Eukaryota > Viridiplantae > Streptophyta > Magnoliopsida > Asterales > Campanulaceae > Adenophora > Adenophora triphylla. The sequence continues at coordinate 58,305 of JAFEMH010003016.1, forward strand.
CATTATGATAATAAACTAGATTGACTCCCGTGCGATGCACGGGGCGTCACTATATATTAAGAAGACAAAAATTGTACAAAAAAAATAAAATTCGTTTATACATTATGAAATACTTTCTTAAAGACTAAAATGTCAGTACATAAAAATGAGAAAACAATAGAATAGGAATAAAAAAAATTCATCAGGAATATGCATATCTCTATATACAATTCTGTAGTATTTTATAATTTAAAAAAGTAAATGCCACACACGAACATGTTTATCACATGCGTAGTTAGTTATTGAAATTAGTAAAAAAAGTGATTTTTTTAAATAAATGCAAAATATTTGTTCATACCAAAAGGATAGTACAGTTATCTATTAAAAATTAATATTATTCTTTTTCAAATTTATTAATACTTTATTTACTATGTTTCAAAGATTTTTTTTTAAAAAAATTTAAATACATTGTTTGATATATCCAACCAAAATAAAAACAATAATCATATTACCCCATCTCACTTACTCCCGTGCGATACACGGGGCATTACTATTAAAATAGAAGATCAACATTGGGTAAATGTCTACCTTCAATTTTATAAATATTCACAGCTTAAGATTAAAACAGTAATACAAATATAGAAAAATGAAAAATATATTATCGTACAATTTAAAATATTTATGAAAGATCCTTCTTAGAATTATTAGGAATAAAGTAGACTAAAAACTTTAAACTGAGACATATTAAATAAGAAAATAAAAACCTTAAATCGGGACAGGGCGAGTATTAATTTTTAAATTTATAATTTTAAAGAAATATATTAATTTTATATTGTGAAACGCTTTTAAAAAAAATTTAATAGCCTTCTTGTTTTTAAAAAAATTGTTTTATATTGCAACACTTCAAAAGTAGTACTACCTACCTCCCAAATGAAATATCATTTTTCTATTTTTTTTTACTGTAAATATATGTACTTTTCAATATATTCCTCCGTTCCCTAATTAATATTCAATTTCAAAAAAACTTATTCAGTTCCCAAACTAATGTATAACTTTCTAATATATTTTATCCATCGCAACAATGAAAAATAATGATATTAATTTTTAATAGATAAGCATACTATCCTTTTGGTATGAACAAATATTTTTCATTTATTTAAAAAATTCACCTTTTTCAACTATTTTCAATAACTAACTTCGCATGTGATAAACATGTTCGTGTGTGGCATTTACTTTTTTAAATTATAAAATACTACAGAATTGTATATAGAGATATACATATTTCTTATGAATTTTTTTTATTCCTATTTTATTTTTTCTCATTTTTATGTCTTGACATTTTAGTCTTTAAGAAAGTATTTCATAATGTATAAACGAATTTTTTTTTTTTGTACAATTTTTGTCTTCTTAATATATAGTGACGCCCCGTGCATCGCACGGGAGTCAATCTAGTTTTAACTACAAATACCATGGAAAATACAAAACTAAAATTATCAAAATAAAAAAAAATGCATTCACGTGGCTCTTTAGGCCCGTGTAATTTACGGCTCCCATAATTTTAACCAATAAAAATAAGAAAAAAAATAAATCATTTACTATCCACTTATATTTTATTATATATATATATATATATATATATATATATATATATATATATATATATATATATATATATATATATATATATATATATATATATATATATATATATATATATATATATATATATATATAATAAAATATAAGTGGATAGTAAATAATCTATTTTTTTAAAAATGATGACCATCTTTCCCGATATTCGGCTTTCTTAATACTTTATTTACTATGATTCATTTTTTTTTAAATAAATTAAATAAAATGTTTGATGTATCGAATAAACTCAATAACCATATTACCCATTCCAACTCATTATCCTATACCCCATCAATTTTATTTTCTTTTATATTCTTTATTTTTTATAATTAGTAAAATTATTATTATTATCATTATCATTTATAATAAAAAAAAATTGACACTTCATTAATTTTGACTAAAAATATATTGAAAAATTAAAAAGGAATAATAACAAAGGATAATTAAGAAAGTTATATTTAAAAAATGGTTTTTTTTTATGTGTCAAAATCAAATAAAAATAGTCTCTATTTAAAGAGAATTTTTTTTTATGAATTTTGGTGAAATTTTTTTTTTTTAAAAATTTATTATAATATAATTTTTTTTAAAATGATGACCATCTTTTTCGATATTCGTATTTTCTTAATACTTTATTTACTATGATTCAAATTTTTTTAAATAAATTAAATAAAATGTTTGATGTATCGAATAAACTCAATAATCATATTACCCCTTCCAACTCATTATCCTATACCCCATATTATCATTATCATTTATAAGAAAATTATATTTAAAAAAATGGTTTTTTTATGTGTCCAAATCAAATAAAAATAGTCTCTATTTAAAGAAGAGATTTTTTTATTATCATTTATAATTAAAAAAATTACTTTACACTTAATTAATTTTCACTAAAAAAAAATTGAAAAATTAGTTAAGGATAATTAACAAATTTATATTTAAAAAAGAGAATTTTTTTTCTTTGTCCAAATCAAATGAAAGAAGTCTCTATTTAAAGAGAAAAAAAAATCATGAATTTTGGTGAAAAAAGAAAAAAAAAATAAATTAATTTAATATATAATAATTGAGGTCAAAGAAATGGGATAATTTAATTATTTTCGAAAATCGTACAGCCAATCGTGTGTTGACACGTGGCAGCACAAAAAAAATCGGAAAAGGCAGTGTTCACGCTGCTGTCGGCGAGTGCAATTCACTCGCCCGTGAAATGTCAAAAATGCCACTCCCCTAAGGCCGACACTTGTCCAAAGCGTTTAAAAAATAAAATAAAATAAAACCAACCAATCGCTGAATGACACATGGCATTTTGGCCTTGTTTTTTGCAAGATTGCCATGGCGTGAAAAGACCAAAATGCCCCTCAAACCCTCAAAATTTATCGAAAGCTTGTTATTATATATTTATAGATAAGATTCAATGGCATTCATTTTCGTACTTTGCTCATTATCTTCCTCGATTCGTATTCGGTCACTGTAAACTATGTAAATTAGATTCGTATTCGGTCACTGTAAACTATGTAAATTATATGTTACAATCTTCATAGTTACTAGCAAAAGGAGACTCAAAGTTCTTATTTTTGGAAACGATGAATATACACAAGAGATAATCGCCAATGTGATATATAAGTTATTGTTCTACAAGGTGCTGCCTTAATACTCAATCTAATGTGTAATCATCTTTCGGTGTAGTTTATATATTTTATTGATTAAATGTTTTATTGTGCTTATTTTATGGAGATTATGTTGATTTAAGGACAAAAATTAATTGTTAAAGGTGGACTGAAATGTGAGTGAGGGTGGTATATGTATATTTTAAGTAGAAAATTTAGCTTGATAAATACTCCCTCCGTCCCAAAATGTTTGTCCCAAATTTGACTTTTTTGTTGAACTTTGACCACAAATTTATGAGAGATTAATCATGTTCATGAAGTTCTGAAAGTTGTTGTTGATAATATTATTAATGGTGAATCAATAGGAATTTTTAGAATTTCATGAACATAATTAAATTGTCATATATTTGTGGTCAAAGTTTAACAAAAAAATCAAATGGGACAAACATTTTGGGACGGAGGGAGTATATAAACTATAAGCGTAATTTTAGTTTGTACCGGGGAAGCTTCAACTTTATTACGTCCGATTGTATCAAAAGAGTTGCAAACATTCATTTGAATTACGATTATGCATATGTTTGGTATAATTAACTCTCATTTATTATTTTAACATCATCTCATAAATCCTCCAAAAAATTTATTATTAGCTTTGTGATGTGCAGTCGAGTATCGACGGCTAGTTATCATCAAAAAGTGTTATGGTTAATTAATTTGATATCCATGACTCAAGCTAAGATTATTTAGTATGATAAAGAAAATGATTGGTTGAACAAGAAATACTAATCTGGACAAAAAAAAATTGGTTAATTATAAATTTTGAGCGTACTAAGTGTTGGAATATTTGCATATGTGGTGTTGAAGTTCATAGTCATATTGCCTGGGTGGGTAATTGGCTTGGAATGAACGAGGCAAGGAGGATTTTCACGTCTGGGTTGCTGCCTTCGAGAGCGGCCGCGCTCAGCCCTGTGAGCGGCCGCGCTTCTCTTCCGCAGCTTCACCCCAATTTCCTGTCTTCGAGCGCGGTCGCGCAAGCCCTGAGGGCGGCCGCGCTTGTTACGGGTGAGTGAAATCCTGGGCCGAATTAAATCAGGTTTTTAGGTCTAATTAAGCCTTAAACCTAATTTGTACCACATGTATAAATACTCTCTTCCTCCCAGCCGTTTTTGGTACATGAATATTGAAGAGAAACACAATTCTCTTGCTTTGATTCAAAGATCAAACACTCCCGTTCATAGAGATTCGTTCGTGAGATTCAAGGCGACTGAGATAGGACCGCCGGTGACTACCTACCTGTGTGCTATTTTGTGGTACGTAGTTCGTGATCGTTTTATCCTCGGAGAAATTTGCCTGTACCTGAGTTGCACAAATTGGGGGCAATATTTTCTCTTAGGACAGTCTTCCTAAGGCGACTCGATCAAATCACGATAAGTTTTCTAACCGTTTGATTTCTTGTTTCTGTTTGTTTTTCCTGATCCTGTTCCTTGGCTTTCGGTTTTGCTATTGGCTTAATTGGTACGTTTTGACTTGATCAATAAAATCCCCTACTGTTGATTAAATCTTTGTTTAATCTGTGGTGCGTATTAATTTAATTTCCAACAGTCTAAGAGAAAATAGTATTTTATTTGATCATGTCTGGTGGTTCCTCTAGCTCTCCCTTTAAGTCCCTAGTTGACACCTCCGATCTTCCGGAGAAGTTTGGTGGTAAGAACTTCAAGCGTTGGTCTGAACGCATGAAGATCCGGGCCGTCAATTAAGGGTATGTCCGGTATGCCGACATCTAAATGTCCCGCTACGAATGGTGATGATCCAGTTAATGTGGTCAGCGTTAAACCGTGGAAGGAGCAGACGATGTTGTTCGAGGATGCATTACGTCGCCTTTGTCGAATGCACTCTTTGATGTTTATTGCTCGCTCCTCTCACCGCCGCGTCACATGTGGGATTCTCTTTCCAAAAGTACAGCACCGATGAATCCGGTGTGGAAAAGTACCAAGTGGGAAAGTTCCCGAATTATCACATGAGTGAGGGAAAGTCGGTTACCGACCAAGTGCACGAACTCCAAATCGTTTGCGGCCACTCAAGGATGCCGACATGGGACTTCCCGATAAGTTCGTTGTCATGGCTATCATTGAGAAGTTTCCTCGATCTTGGGGGAATTCGGTATGACCCTCAAGCATCGCATCGGAAACTTGTCACTCAATGAGTTGATGAATGCAATTGCGATTCAGAGGTGCATAATGGTAACCAACCTAGCGTACTGTGGAGGCCGCCGCCAATATGGTTACCGGTAAAAGCAAGTTTAAAGGAAAAGGTGTGAAAACTTCTAAGGATAAAGAAAACCATGATAAGCTTAAAGTTAAGAAAATAACTTTAGGAAGCCAAGAGCAAAACAGAATCGGCTGAATTGTGGAGTAAGGTGGACACTTTTCTAGGGATCGCCCGTCCAAGAAAGGAAAAGGACCACAAGCCTCTCGCTGATGACCATCCCGTCGTCAACATGGTGTTGGGTCCGAAGGATTATGATGATCCCGACTCGACGCACCCTGGAGTTGACAATCGACCTGCAATGTTACAAAGTATGTAACTTCTTGTCCCGAACTCTTTATCGTCTATGAACCCAACGAGTGGCTAGTTGACACCGGGGCAAATGTGCACGTTTGTGCCGATAAATTGCTATTTGTGTCTTACCACTGTCCGTGGTAGATCGCTGACGATGGGGAACTCTAGTGCCGCAAAGGTGCTTGGGACTGGACGTGTGGACCTGAGGTTTCCTAATGGGCGCATTCTTACCTTGCATCAAGCGTATCACGTTCCTGATATTCGTCGCAACATTATTAGTGGTTCTAGTCTAGTTAGGGAAGGATTTGAGATTTCATTTAAGTGTAATAAGGTTATAATTTTGGATTCTGGTAGTTTTGTGGGGAAAGGTTATTCCTCGGATGGTTTATTTAAAATTAGAGTTGAAACTGATGTTTGTTCGCACAACAATAATTTTAGTTCTATTGATTATCCTGTTTCTTATTCCATTGAATCTTCAAATGTTTGGCATGGTCGTTTAGGACATATTAACTATGATTCTGTGAAAAGAATGATGAACTTAGATATTATTCCTAAACATGCTATTGATAAGAATTCTAAATGTCATGTATGTGTTGAAGCTAAATCTACAAAAGGTCCGTTTAAAACGGTTGTGAGAAATTCTGAAATTCTAGATTTAGTTCATACTGATATTTGTGAATTTAATGGTGTGTTGACCAAAGACAAAAAGAAATACTTTCTCACCTTTATTGATGATGCTAGTAGATACTGTTATGTGTTCTTGCTTAATTCTAAGGATGAAGCATTAGATAAATTCATTATATTTAAGAACGGCGTAAACACAAACCGGCAAGAAGCTTAAATCGGTTAAGGTCCGATAGAGGAGGTGAATATGATTCTAACCTCTTCATGTATTATTGCCAAGAAAACGGAATTGTACATGAAGAGACTCCTCCCTACACCCCTCAATCAAATGGTGTTGCAGAACGTAAGAATAGAACCCTTACTGATATGATTAACAGTTTGCTCATAAGTTCTGGACTGCCCAAATATATGTGGGGAGAGGCTTTGAATACGGCTTGCCATATTCGAATAGAGTCCCTCCTAAACATAGAAAGGAAAGCCCGTTTGAACTTTGGAGAGGTCGACAGTTAGCTTGAAACACTTAAAAGTGTGGGGGTGCCTTGCTAAGGTACTTGTACCGCACATAAAAGGAAAAAGCTTGGACCTAAAACCGTTGATGCTATCTTTATAGGTTATTCGAAACAAGTTATGCATTGAGATTTCTTATTATAAAATCTGAAATTTCTGGCATAGATGTGAACTCTATAGTTGAGTTACGTGATGCAACATTTTTTGAGGATGTGTTTCCTATGAAGGACGGACTTCCTAAGGAATCTAACCCAACCACTAATTCCATTCCTGCTCAAGTAGAGGAGATGACAAATGTGGGGTTGATTCCAAGCAAATCATTCTCGATGATGAGATTGAACCAAGAAGGAGTAAAAGGGCAAGGACCACCAAGGACTTTGGAAATGATTTTATCACTTACAATGTCGAGGGTGATCCTCTAACCTTCAAGGCCGCTATGGCTACTTCGATGCCAAGCAAGGAAGGATGCCGTTAAGAGTGAGATGGATTCTATTGTCTCTAATGGGACATGGGAATTGGTCGATCTCCCTCCTGGTTGTAGCACGATAGGATGTAAGTGGGTCTTTAAAAGGAAACTGAAACCGGGTGGAACCGTTGACAAGTTTAAGGCTAGGTTAGTGGCTAAGGGATTCAAGCAAATGGAAGGAATAGACTATTTCGATACCTATTCGCCAGTTGCTAGAATGACTACAATCCGAATGCTTATCGCATTGGCTCTCGTATATGATCTTCCTATCCATCAGATGGATGTTAAGACCGCGTTCTTGCATGGCGATCTAGAGGAAGAAATTTATATGGATCAACCTGAAGGTTTTGAGGCCCCTGGCAATGAGAGAAAGGTTTGTAAACTTGTTAAGTCCTTGTATGGACTTAAACAAGCCCCTAAGCAGTGGCATGAGAAATTTGATAAAATTGTTTCATCGTTTGGCTTTGTTAATAATGAGTTTGATAAGTGTGTTTATAGCAAGAGTATTGGTGATAGTAGTATTGTCTTATGTCTGTATGTCGATGATATTCTGTTGTTTGGAACGGATATGAGGATAATTGATACTACTAAGGCATTCTTGAAAAGTAAGTTTGAGATGAAGGATATGGGAGTAGCAAGTGTGATTCTTGGCCTTAAGTTGACTCGTTCAACTAGTGGCATAACCATATCGCAGTCTCATTATACTAAAAGTGTAATTGAGAAATTTGGTTAAAAGAACTGCAAAGTGGCTAAGACTCCATATGATCCTTCATCTGCTCTTACTAAGAATGAAAGTGGAGTACCGATGGCTCAGTTGAGATATTCTCAAATTATTGGAAGTTTGATGTATCTTGCCAATTGTACTAGACCGGATATATCCTATTCGGTTACTAGGTTGGCTAGATATACTCAATGTCCAAGTAAAGCACATTGAGAAGCTCTTGATAGAGTTCTCAAGTATTTGAAGGGAACGATTTCCCTTGGGCTGCATTACGGTAGATATCCTTCTGTGCTTGAAGGGTATAGTGATGCAAGCTGGATTGCCTATAACTCCGGGAGTTATGGCGTACGGGTATGTTTTCACCTTAGGCGGAGCCGCAGCCGTTGAGGTCGACCAAACAAACTCTGTTGTCTAGGTCTACATTTGAGGCCGAATTAGTTGCTCTTGATACTACTGGATTGGAAGCTGAATGGCTTCGAGGACTTATGTCTGAGTTGCCCATGGTCAGTAAGCCTATGCCTGTTATCTCTGTACATTGTGACAACACTGCCACAATTGAGAAACTGAAAAGTGTCAAGTACAACTATAAAACTAGGAGGCACATCCAAATTAGATTAAAATCTATAAGGGATCTAGTATCTCGAAAGGTGATAGCTGTTGATTATGTTGGTACCAAGGATAACACAGCTGATCCTTTAACCAAAGGGCTTGAATTTGCTCTTGTTCAAAAATCTAGGTTGGGGATGGGATCGAACCCCGTCTCGACTCAAACGCAAGAGCAACCCAATCTACCTCCAGTGGAGATCCCACAAAGGAGATTCAATGTGGTAATAACAAGTCAGGGGTGAGCCTGAGCACCAAATAATAGATTGACATGTTACATGTCTGAGTCTATCCCCTGAATAGCCTAGAGGTGCTCATTGCTGCTAATTTAGTAAAAGTTTGGAACTTTGAATGGGATAAGTCTTTTAGACAAGATGTTAGCAGTACATCTTCTGAGATGCCCAGCTAAGTGAGTGTTGTTGTTGGCCGCAACTAGAGGAATTTGGGTTATTCCTTGAAAGCACTCATGATAGAGGATCGGGACGTATGGCTTATAAGCGTCAAGTGTTCGATAGAGGGCCTATCATAGCTTTTGTCGTGTTTGTTACCAACAAAGGCCTCTACATCCAAAGGCATCAGATTCAAGACACCCGTTCATCTGGTCCTCGTGGAGGCTCAAGGCTGATAACATAGGTAGTGGTTCAAGCCGGAAGGTACCATTATTGAAAGCATGGCAATGGACAATCTGTACACGTCATATTTCTATGAACTTGTGGGGGATTGTTGGAATATTTGCATATGTGGTGTTGAAGTTCATAGTCATATTGCCTGGGTGGGTAATTGGCTTGGAATGAACGAGGCAAGGAGGATTTTCACGTCCCGGGTTCTTGCCTCGCCGAGAGCGGCCGCGCCTCCCCGTGAGCGGCCGCGCTTCTCTTCCGCAGCTTCACCCCAATTTCCTGTCTTCGAGCGCGGTCGCGCAAGCCCTGAGGGCGGCCGCGCTTGTTACGGGTGAGTGAAATCCTGGGCCGAATTAAATCAGGTTTTTAGGTCTAATTAAGCCTTAAACCTAATTTGTACCACATGTATAAATACTCTCTTCCTCCCAGCCGTTTTTGGTACATGAATATTGAAGAGAAACACAATTCTCTTGCTTTGATTCAAAGATCAAACACTCCCGTTCATAGAGATTCGTTCGTGAGATTCAAGGCGACTGAGATAGGACCGCCGGTGACTACCTACCTGTGTGCTATTTTGTGGTACGTAGTTCGTGATCGTTTTATCCTCGGAGAAATTTGCTTGTACCTGAGTTGCACCAATTGGGGGCAATATTTTCTCTTAGGACAGTCTTCCTAAGGCGACTCGATCAAATCACGATAAGTTTTCTAACCGTTTGATTTCTTGTTTCTGTTTGTTTTTCCTGATCCTGTTCCTTGGCTTTCGGTTTTACTATTGGCTTAATTGGTACGTTTTGACTTGATCAATAAAATCCCCTACTGTTGATTAAATCTTTGTTTAATCTGTGGTGCGTATTAATTTAATTTCCAACACTAAGTTGGACTGCAAGTCGCGTGTCCACAACAATTAAGATAATCAATTTATAAAACAAGGAATGACCCTAAATAATTTATAACTGTTAGATCACTACTGTTACACAATGTAATATACAAAAATAATACAATGCATACATGTCATTTTATCTGCTCAAAGTTAAATGATATTCAATCCATCTATTAAACCTAACAAAGTAACAAAATAACACAAAAAAAAGGAAGAAAGAAAAGGGGATTAAACAGTTAAAAAGAAGTTTTTTACCACTGTTGGGATAGAGGACCAACCGGGTTAGACATCGAAGCAAGGGGGAGAATTTCGTCAGGAGCTGCTGCCGTCAAGAGCGGCCGCGCTGCTTAAGTGCGCGACCGCGCTCTTGGACCGAGACTGTTGCTAGGGGTGGAATTCTTCGAGGGCGACCGCGCCGAGAGGGAGGGCGACCGCGCTGAAGGGCCGAGGCTGGGCGTCGGATTTACTGGACAGTAGCGCGACCGCGCTTGGCATGAGGGCGGCCGCGCTGGGCCCGTTTTTCAGCAGTTCGGGAATCCTTGTTTGTCTAGGGTTTGGTTAGTTTCCAAAAGTCATATATAAGGCAAAGTTCCGCCTCTTTTCTCATTGTAACACAAATTCTACATACATAGAGCAAGATCCTGGCTTGGTAGTGCCCCCAGACGTAGCCAATCAAATTGGTGAACTGGGTTAACAATTTATTGTGTCTTTTCTGTGCTTTTGATTTTCTTGTGCTTTGTTTGTGTGCGATTATTATTCTTGTGGTTTGCTTGGGCTGTGGAGGGCTATATTCACAACAACTGGTATCAGAGCTTTTGGTTTCAAGATCAAGGGAGTTGTTCCAAGCAATCAAGAATGGGCAAAAACAAACAGGCGGTTGAGAAATTCGATGGGTCTGAGTACGGATATTGGAGGATGCAGATTGAGGATCTTTTGTACAACAAAGACCTCTATAAGCCTCTGAAGGGTGTCAAACCGGAAGATGAAGATCAGAAAGAATGGGAACTCATGGATCGGAAAGCCCTAGGGGTGGTCAGATCTACTTTGTCAAAGTGGATTGCAAAGACTACCAAGAGGGCGACAACCACCAAGGAGCTATTGGATTATCTTACTGAGAGATTTGAAACTCCATCTGCTGCAAATAAGGTTGATTTGATACGCAAGATGGATAGTCTCAAGATGCAAGAGGGAGGATCCTTGGCTAAGCACATCGATGAGTTTATGGATGTTATAGATTCATTGACAGCGGTGGAGATCAAGTTCGATGATGAGGTTCATGCGTGTTTGTTGCTAGCTTCTTTACCATCAAGTTGGAGCGGAACGGTGACTGCGATCAACGCTTCAGCAGGTAAGAAGAAATTGAAGTATGATGATGTTAAAGACTTTCTTTTGGCCGAAGAAAATCGCATGAAGAAGTTGGGGACATCGAGTGCTTCGGGATCGGCTTTAGCTACTACTAGCAAGGGGAAGCCGGGTACTAGCAAACAAGGGAGAACCGAATCTAGGGAGAACGTGGTGAGTGGTAAGGGAAAGACCGGGGAAACCAAAGACAAACCAAAGGTTGCAAAGGGATCTGTTCAGTGCTATTATTGTAAGGAGTTGGGACACTTCAAGAGGGATTGTCCAAATCGTAAGGGCAATCAGGTGAATGTGACAGTCGAAGGTGATGATGTACTGGTTCTGAGTGTTAGTAGTGCACTAGAATCATGGGTGCTGGATTCGGGGGCATCATTCCACTCTTGCGGGCATAAGGAAGAGATGGAGAACTACACTTCCGGTGATTTCGAGAAGGTCTATCTGGCGGATGGCGAGCCTTTGGAAATCAAGGGAAGGGGGATGTCGAGAATAGGAGCATCGAGACGGAAGGTCTTACATCCGAACGGGGTCGACACATTCCTGTTTGAAAAAGAACCTACTTTCGGTTGGGCGGTTGGACGAAGAAGGTTACAAGGTGACATTCTGCTAGAACCGGGTTATTACCAAGGAGGATTGTGAGATCGCTCGGGGTAATAAGGAGGGGACTTTGTATTTGGCGAATAACACCAAGGACAAGATCGCTCCGCAAGGGCGCAGCCAAGGGTGATACGGATTTGTAGCACTGTCGATTGGGTCACATGAGTGAGACGGGGATGAAGGTGCTTTGTTAAAAGGGACTACTATCGGGTTTGAAGACAGTCAGTGTGGGGATATGCGAGGATTGTATGTTTGGCAAACAAGGGAGAAATAATTTCTCGAGGACAGGTAGGGGTTTGAGAGAAGCAAAGTTGGAATTGGTTCACACGGACTTGTGGGGGCCATCTCCGGTCACGTCTCTGGGTGGTGCGTCATATTACATGACTTTCATTGATGATTCTACAAGGAAGGTTTGGGTCTATTTCTTGAAGGGGAAAGATGAGGCTTTCGAAGTGTTCAAGAAGTGGAGGGCCTTGGTGGAGAATCAGACAGGACTTAAGCTTAAGTGCTTGAGATCAGACAATGGTGGGGAGTATGAGCTCGGGGAGTTTAGGGAATATTTGTCTTTGCCGAATGGCATTCGTATGGAGAAAACTCCAAAGCGGACACCACAAATCAACGGGGTAGCAGAGAGGATGAACAGAACATTGAATGAGCGGGCTAGAAGTATGAGATTGAAGTGTGGACTTCCGAAGACGTTCTGGGCATATGCGATTGACACTAGGCTTTCTTGATCAATCTGGGACCATCGGTACCATTGGGGAATGGAATTCCAGAGGAAGCTTGGAGTGGCAAGGTGTAAATCTGTCCTTTCTTCGCATATTTGGCTGTGTTTCTTATGTTCATGTTGATTCGCCGAGAGAACTAAATTAGATGCTAAATCAAGTGTACATTTATTGGGTATGGCGGGGATGACTTCGGGTACAAGTTTTGGGATGACCAAAATCATAGAGTTATTCGTAGTCGAGATGTGGTATTCAATGAACGAGTTTTGTACAAGGACATAAAGGCATCCGATGACACTAGTTCGGAATCGGAAATTGTAGAGGTGGATATTCCTAACTCGGGTGGGAGCGAATCGGTTCATGATTACCGTGGTCGGTGAGGTCACCGAAGATGAACCACGTACTCAAGAAACCGGATATTATGCTGCGTAGATCCGGCGGAGTTGCGTGGATCGCACGACAGGTATACTCCATCCAATTATTATTTCTTTGTTGACGAGATAATAGAGCTTAGGAATGTTATGCGGAGGTACATTCGTAGTGCGCTTTGTGACAAGTGGAAAGTCATTATGGATGATGAGATGGACTCATTGAAGGCCAACAAAACTTGGGAGTTATTGAACTACCTAAGGGGAAGAAGGCACCGCATAACAAAGTGGGTTTACAGGATCAAGGAGGAAGCGATCAGTAGCAAGCGTTACAAGGCAAGACTTTGTAAAAGTGTTTAAGCAAAAGTACGGTATTGACTACACCGAGGTATTCACTCCGATTGTGAAGATGACCACTATCGAATGGTTACGAGGATAGTAGTGGCGAACAACTTATGTGCTTGGAACAGATGGATGTGAAGGCAACCTTTCTTCATGGGGACTTGGAGGAGGAGATTTACATGGTACGAGAGGGTTACTTGTCTAAGGGTAGCGAGGAGCTAGTTTGCGAGATTGACTAAGAGCTTGTATGGCCTTAAACAAGCTCCTAGACGGTGGTACAAGAAGTTTGATGGGTTCATGCACGACATTGATTTTATCGGATGTGAAGCGGATCATTGTTGCTACTTCAAGAACACGGACAATAGGTATATTATCTTCTTTGTTATATGTGGACGACATGCTAATAGCGGCTCTGCAAGAGAGGTAAACAGTTGAAGACTTCGGTTATCGAACGGTTCGAGATGAAGGATTTAGGAGAGCCGAAAAATCTTGGGCATGCGGATTGATCGGGACAGGGAGTCGGGCAAGTTGGTTCTTTCACAAGCAGAATACGTTGAGAAAGTCTTAGCAAGGTTTTGTATGGAAGAAGGCAAAGCCAACAGGGACGCTTCGTGGGTTTGCATTTCAAGCTATCCGAGAAGGACTCACCTAAGGCAAGGAGAGCGTGACAAGATGGGAGAGAACTCCATATGCTTGGGGGAGTCTCATGTATGCGATATGGTGTGTACGTGGCGAGGACATTGCACGTGCGGTGGGAGTAGTCGGACTAGGTTTTATGGGCAATCCAGGAAAGCAACATTGGGAAGCGGTTAAGTGGATCCTACGTTACTTGAAGGGTGCTATTTGGTAAGGCTACGTGTTTCTCGAGCAAGGAAGTGGTGTTAGCGGGTTATGTTGATGCGGACTTGGCATCGAGCGATCTTGATAAAAGGAGAAGTACTACGGGTTATGTGTTCACATTGGGTGGTACGGTGACAATCTCACAGGCTTCTAAATTGCGAGAAGATCGTGGCACGGTCGATCTAACGAAAGGGAATATGTGAGTGATGACGAGCAAGAGAGATGGTATGGTTGCGAACTTCTTGGGTAAACTTGGGAAGACGCGAAGTGGTAACGTTCTACGGCGGCGGTTAGAGTGCAATACGTTTGGCAGAGAATCCGGCGTTTCATTCGGGACGAAGCGAAGCATTGAGCGGGTTTTACTACACGGACATCTTTTGAAGGAGAACTTGAAGGAGGGCTTTAGGCTTCAGAAGATATTGGGATCGGAGAACCGGCCGACATGTTGACAAGGTTGTGAACCTTGAGAAATTGAAGTTTGTCTGAAGCTTCGGTGGGCTTGGAGAATAGGAGAGGAGGATGGCGCTTACCATGATCGAGGTGGCAGCTAGGAGGGACACAAAGGGTGAGTTGAAGAAGGCAGGATCTGGGGCTTGTATGTGTGGTTGATCTCTAGGTGGGAGATTGTTGGGATAGAGGATCAGCGGGTTAGACAATCGAAAAAGCAAGGGGAGAATTTCGTAGCAAGCTTCGGAACTGCAGGGTCAAGAGCCAAATCGGTCACTGGCGCCACGGCTCTGTGAGCGGACCGCTCTTGTCACGAGAACAACATGCCTGAAACTGGGGATAATTCTTCTGCGCGGGCGACCGCGGCCGAGAGAGGGAGAGAAGACCGCGGTAACAATTCATAGGCCGTGGCTTAAAAATGATCAAGGCTTTGAATCTTATCGTCACATTACCGCGCGACCGCGCCTGGCGGGTGAGCGACCGCGCCGGCCCGTTTTCAAAGGGCGGCCGATCGGAATTTACGGTCAGGAACCCATTTCCTTGTTTGACCCATTTTAGGATTTGGACTCTACCCTAGGTCATATATAAACAATGTTCCGCCCCAACCTCGCACTCATTTTGTAACACAAAATTCTAATTACATTAAGTGCAAGATCCTACGCTTGGTAGTGCCCCCCAGGGCGTAGCAGTCAAATTAATGGTGAAGCGGGTTAACAATTTCTTGTGTTCTTTCTGTTTTTCATTGATTTCTTGTGCTTGGTTTGTGTGCGATTATTATTCTTGCAGGTTTGAAAGCTTGGGTGTGGAGGGCCATATTCACAAATAACTCACTCATTAGTTTCCAAGTATGGGGAAGTGTTTCATGAGCAATACAGTATAATTGATTCGCAATCAAAGGAGGAAGAATTACATATATATGAATAGAGGTGGGTGTTTACAGATGTTGTAGCATGGACAACTAAAGGGGGGCGGCAATGTTTCCCACACCACTGATACTTATTTCATTTAGCACTCCAAATTTGGAATCCGTCTACACCAATTTGTTTACACTAAAATTATAAAGGAATCTTCACTATTTACCCTTAATTATTCTCTCGACAAGTCATTTTAGTTCACTCACAACATTCTCTCCTATTACCTCCCACTCCATTCTCTCTCCCATTGAGTTTTTTACACATCAAATATTATTTTCCTCCTAGATACATTTTGTTTCTGTTTATCCTTTTATTCCTAATAACAGATCTGATAAAGAGAAAGCATATACAAGTAGGACTTCTTGCGGGAGTATATATTAAAACCATATATATGTATATTCCATTACAACTAGTGCCTATGGGTAATTCCACATGAACTTGATAGTACGAACAACATAAATGGCTTAAAGAAAAACGTCCCGAATACTTTTGTCATTATCAAACCGCCAGCCGCATCAATGGTTTGAAGCAAAGATGACCTCATGTCTGAAATTCCAAAAGAGGATAGTCTCTTCAATTTTTATAAGATATCGAAGAAGAAATCTGAAAACAAATTGTTGGATAATGGATCCATATGTTGTATGAAAGTGGTATGTTTTAATAGTTGACCTACTTATTTCTTCAACAAGTACTTGACAATATAAAATGTCTATAAAATCTTGTCTAATTAAATAAATTACAATGTTAATGTCACCAAATACCATAAGGGTATGAGCTCTCAAAATGATCCGAAGCTTTTTGTAGTCCTAAGAATAGGTCTATAAGCCAAATCTGACTAAGTTTAAAACTTGATTTGATAGCAAACGTCATCTTATGGCGCTCATAATCGTCTATTTGTTCGATGCGACTTGCTTCTCTAATCTCAATTCCCTGACAAATTGGCGTATGACAAAGCATCTCAATAATAAACGCATTTTCTTGAACGAGTCGCGCATCATAGCGCATACATTAAGCTTGCTACTTTCATCCAAAGTAGAATAAAGGATATTGCTACTTGGCATCCATCCAACCCTTTTAATGGGTTACAAACTGAATCTTTAGAGACGGGTGTCAAATTTACAATTAATGTTACATGCCCGTACCTTTGTAATACCATTCTCTATATAGCTCTTTTTGGTGATAATTCTACGAATGATTGGTTCATCGAGGAATTTGGATTGCTCAATACAAAATTCCTTACATTACAAGGACTTCATCCAAAATGAGAAATTTCTAGTGTTCCTTTAAGTACTTTAGTGCCTTATCGTTTATAGCAACTAATATCGCATCCACTAACATAAGGACCAAGACTTTATCAAGCGTAGACTCTTTGGTATACAATAAATCATTTAAATAAGCACAAATTGTGAAAGCAATAAATCTGAACATGATAAATTTAAGATCATGATTTGAAGCCAGCAGGACACGATGAAATGGATTTCTTAATCTAATTGATTAGTTTATCTTGTGCCATTCAATTTTGGTTTCCTTCGACTTAAAGATGATTTCCTCAATGGTCTAGTACCCCTACGCAGAAAATGCCATTAGAATCCAAGATGTTGGCCCTGCCCACAGCGGAGCCGTTCCATCTCTGCTATTCCTTAAAACCGAGTCTACGAATGGACTAAAGTTGCAGGTTTTAGGAAAGGCTAACGCAAAGATCAAATCAGTTTCGTTATCATTTAATATCTCCTTTGAGATCACTGTCTTAGCCATCAATATCCCATTATCTTGGTATTTGATCTGCACATCTTATTTACTAAGTCAATTGAGGAGTACATTTATTCCTACTTTTTACTCTCTGAATTCAGACTCCAACTGCATTGCCTTATGTTATTATTTAACTCTTAACGAATGACATTGCTCCACTTTCCGAGAATTAGGACTATTATATGCAAGCTTCAAATGGAAAATTATATGGCTCAATTCCGAAAAGAGACCCACATAAAACCTTTGGTCCTCATTTTTTATTAAGACCCATACGGCTAAATTAACTACGAAGACTGCAACACTTAATAGAGTTGATCTTCATTTTGGCTGGTTCATATTTTGATGTTTTGAAGCTCTTTCTTATGTCCAACCTTAATAACTCCCGTTAGTGATTTTTTATCTAGCAGAGTTAACCCTATATTATTTTGACAGTTGTATGATTCTAAATTACTCTGAATTTCTGAGTACAATTACTTGATTTCATAAAGTTCGAGGAATATTAGAGCCCGGTTTATCAATAACAATTATCCCCAGAATCGGAGTCTAAAATCTCATTAGCACTTTTCGAAGTTCACCACATTAAATCGTTCAATTGATTAAAAGAACCACGTCGGCAATTAAAGGAATACCATTCACTAATATCAATTCCTTGGTATCCCTATTTATTCTCTCTGTTCTTAGCAAACCACTTATGGAAAGGTTAGGGTCTGGAAACATCTACTCAAGGAAAAGAGTTCGGATCCTTGCCATTCATACAGTCGCGCTGATTTTGGCATCGCCTATAACAAACAAAGGTGATCCCACCATTGAAAGTAAATAATAAATCAATTGAAATTGCAGTATTTCCAATTATTCCTTAAGTTGTATTATGTCTCTACACACAATGACACTGGCGGATGTTTCATCTATTTGCTCCTTCTCTCTGGGTATTGGAAGGGACACCACACCTTACATACCTTGTACCCTGATCTCCCGGGCCTAACCCAATATTGGAAATACCGATTGAGACAATCTAAATGAGAAAATAATGTAATCCGTAGAGAAAGTAATCAATCCATGAATGTTTAAACAAATATAATCTAACTTGAAAATCTCATAAGGGTTAGCGAACATGGATTCAGCGAAAGAAGGATATTAAGTGTCCAAGACGCTTCGATACTCTTCAAAGCATCAAAGCTACAATCCTCCATATGATTCAGACGGTAGCAAGCTAAGTCAGAGATTACTATAGTATATAAAACACTTAATCATGGAAAGGTATCGTTGTCTCCCAATAAGGTAAAGAAAGTTCATCCTGCAAGTGGCAATAGAATTTCGCGGCTCCGACACAACTAATGTGCTCCCTTTGACAAAGCGAACCATATGCCTATTTTACCAAAAAAATTTCACTTCGAAGTTTTGATTGCAAATAAAACTTTTAGAATTTAGACTTCAAGATTTGAGACTCATTCATTTTACTTGACTTTGTCATAACAATTAATCAATGAATGAATTGATCAAACGTAAGAATAAATATGACCGATCAATCGGGTAAGAAAAAATCTTGAAAATAAAATGGAGCACATTTATTATTATTGGAAATTGTAACAGGGGAGAATAACCTTCGCTTGTCCAAAATTTGATAGATATTAACATTTTCCTACGTCATCAAAACGCGCTCAGCAAAGTGTATAGGTACAAGGCATTATCTGATTACAAATTATTAGATCTCTATAAGCCGTTAACTTATCATTAAGTATAAAGTTCCTATGCCTATTTCAAAAACATTTTTACAAGATCTTCGAAAATCTTCACCTGGGATTCAAAGGAAATCTGCTATATTTGCAAATACTGCCCGCAAGAAACGAATCATCATGGTTTGTCGCATCAAATCAATTTGCCTCATCTAGCAAACTACCGTTGTTATTTGCTATCCTATTAGCCACTCAAACCAAACATGATACAAGCATGACCAAGATTGTCATACCATTCTTACTTCGCTCATTCGCATAAACCTATTCGATTCACTGAAAAGGTCCTCGCAAAGAAACATTTCAGGAACTTTATGATCATTATGATCCCTTATGCTTTTGGACCGCAATTTCCTTCCCTGTTGTCTTAGAAAATGAGAAGAAGCGATGCCGAGTGAAGGAGTAGGGTAAGAACTAATTTATGCAACTGATTACAACATGTTGAGTATCCTGGATCTTCCTAATGTCATATGCGAAAGTAATCCATTAGTGTTTCCACTTTTTTAGACAGGTTTTATGTCATTTTGAGCCTTTTTGAATCAATATAATTTACGCCTCAATGATCAAAACCAAGCGGTTGAGCCAAATCTCAAAAATACTAACTTAAGTGACCTTTTCTGTGCATTTGAATCCTGCCGAACTGCTTTGATGCCAAATAATTCGCTCTTAATGTAACTCCGACAAATTTTTTACACCTAGACCGAATGGATTGGATTTACTCGGCTTAGTTTCAGATCCACAAGTTTGAATTCTTTACAAATCAGAAAAAACTAATAATTCGAGGATGACATCAGTCTTCAGATGTCTTTGAAACCGCATTTTTCATGGACTATTAGACATAGAGGCAACAATCTCTTGCTCAACATATTAAATAATGTTGAAGTCGGACGAAGATTAATGTTACATCTTGAGACGAATTATCTATTTTAGTCCAAAACTTGATTGTAGTTTAATGCGCTCGACGTCATACAGAGGCCGTTATATTAAGTACCTCCAAGTGCATTTTATAAGTGGTGGCAACTTCATCTAATGCATTCTTTCATAACTGTCAGCCCCTTGAATAGGGTTGGTTAATAAGCAATGCATTAAATCACTTGAACAAATTCCTCACATTAATAGGTAATACAAAAGCATGTTAGTAATGGTAATGAATAAAGCTGATGTAATTTTAGACTCTCAATTTGAATCCCATTAAAAGATAATCTGGAACCTATCAAAACGTGAATCTTTGGATTGCGACTTTATCATAATTTAATTGCTCTAGGTTTAAATGTCCTCCAAATTAAATATCAAACATTTTCAAATACTTGAGCAACACACTTGAATCTTGGGGAATCTTGGCTTTCTAAAATAAAAAATTTTTATATTTCAGCCCACTAATTTTTCATTCATTACGTTTTTACCCGCAATGAAGGAGAAATAAACAACTATTTTAAATGTCCCGCCTTCCTTTGACCGGAGTATGTTCATAGAAACGTTTTTTTACAAAACGGTTTGGGTGTATTTGAGCATGTAATTACTAAGCTTTATAATTACAAGTTAACTCCATAAACAAATATTGGTACCCAAGTACACTTTTCAGGACGGAGAAATAAGGTTTAGACAATTCCTACTATTACATATATACTTTACTGACATCTGACCCATTATGCTTTTCCTAATACTGTCTTTGTCTTTGTTGTATCCTCGAGGGTGATGATCTAAATCTCCACAGTACGATAGCAATGCATACTTGTAGCTTGCAATTATAATATACGCATTCCAAGCTTGTATTCACACTTAGTAGATTTAGCATGTAGTCCCCATCTTTAGGTTTAGAAATAAATGACAAGTCCACTGCCATGAATATATCGAGACAGCTCGCGGAAAGTGGCGATAATGTAACACGTCTTCAGTGATTTTCCCTTATATACTTGCTCTCATGTTGATATGCAAGCCGATTACATGTGTTATCGTTTCTTTCTTCATCGGTGCGGTATGCCGCTGACGTCAATGTGTTAACGAAATTTAATCAATGATTGCTGTTGTATTGCTGCAGTTCATAATAGGTGGTGAAGATTGTCACCCGAATCCATTTTACTAGTTTAGATGACAGACGATGGTAGTAATTGAAGATGAAGAAACGGTGTCTCTCTTGATTAACGGAATCAGTATATCTTGGCGTAGAAGAGTATGATAAAATTGGAATTTTGAGGATCCTTTAGTTTTGTGATTTTGAATGTCCAAGGGTAAGTATTTCGAAGTGCCGTCTACGTGATTTTGAATGTCAATTTATAAGTATTTGAGTACCGGTTTGAGAATTTGATGCATTGGTGGGTAGGTAATTAGATGCCGAGTGTATGTGTTTTGGAGTGCCAGTCCATGTATTTTGGAGTGCCGGTTAGTGTATAATAGAGTGCCGGTAAGTGTGTAACTCGAGTGTCAATGTATTTTTGAATGCCGATTCTTGTAATTTTGAATGCCAGTCCATGTTTTTTGAATGCCGGTTCATGTTTTTTTGAATATCAATAAAAAATAATTATCAGTGTTTTTGAGTGCCAGTATATGCATTTTTGAGTGCCAGTAAATGTGTTTTCAAATGCCAGTTCATGTATTTTTGAATGCCAGTGCTTGTATTTTTGAGAGCCAGCAAAAATATTAGTGTAACAAAGTGACAGTGTTAGTGTAACAGAGTGCCAGTGTGAAGAGTGTCAGTTCATGTATTTAAAAGTGTCCGTGTAAAAAGTGTCAGTTTCATGTTTATAAAATGCCAGTATGAAATCACTGATCATTTGTAATATTAACACTGGCATTTATCATGGTTGTCAGTAATTACAAAAATGCCACCGTTTATTTTGAACATGGTTGTCAGTAATTACAAAATTGCCACCGTTTATTTTGAACAGCGCTTTAAAAAACACGTTTTTTCTTATCTTAAGAAAAAACTAGTTTTTTATAAGACCAACTCAAAAATCGACACCTTTATTATTAAAATAGAAGAATTCAATAAATTACGGCTATGTACGAGAGTAGTACTACTGTTTTTAACCACTAAAAGTGTAGCCATGTTAAATAAAAAAGAGGAAGTTATGAGATGGAGAAAACATTAAACAGAAAAGCAGATCCTACTGAGTTGTTTAGCCAATTAGGGGTTAGGTTCTCTGAAAGACAGGAACAACAACCCTATTTAGCACCCTACCTAGCTACCATAAGAGCTTGACTTTGACACAAAGTATCTGAAAAATAATTATCTTCATGAATTTTCAAAATTTATCATTACGTACGATAATCTTGTGCATGACATGATGAGGTTAATTAGTTTTATTTATTTTTATTATTAAAATTTAATTAACTTGATCATTAATTAAAATGGGATTATATATATTTTTTTTTTTTTTGGGAGGGGGGGTGTGTGTGGGAGTGGGAGGGGTCACAGTATTTGTCTGCAGAATGAGTTTTTATTAATAAATTTCTTAACCTATTACAAAAATGCACTTGAAACTGTATTTAATAGAAATTGAACCCCCAATATTTTATATAGAAAGTAATATGCCGCACTGTATGCTATAGTTGAACCACTTTAACTGGGGATAGTTTTAATTATAGTAAAAATATACTTCCTCCATTTCACGTGAGTGTACGTTGAAATTTTGGGTATAAAAACCAAGAAATAATAGTATAATAAATGAAGAGAAAATGAATAGATGAAATGTTGTGAGTATGAAAAAATAAAATATGAGAGATAATTAGTGAGAAAAATAATAATTGAATTGTTGTTATAAGTATGACAAATTGACAAGTGCGTCCCATCGAATATAAAATTATAAAAACTTATTATTTTGAGTAGTTTATAACGAAAAAGAAAATAAGCTTACACTCAAATGAGTCTAAAGGAGTAGGTCTTCAGTGTAAGAGAACATTATCTCATATCGGGAATAAACAAGACTTGTCTCTAACATATAAGGATTCTGGGCTACTCCCCTTAACATCAATTGGTTTTAAGGTGGAACCTCAGACTTTATCATGGTATCAGAGCTGGTCCATTACACGTGCAGGCCCAATGACCCACAATGAACCCTCCGTGCCACCCACCATCCAGTCCACGTTGTAAGCCCTTGGCAAAGCCCGGCTACACGTGAGGGGGAGTGTAAGAGAACATTATCCCACATCGGAAATAAACAAGACTTGTCTCTAACATATAAGAATCCTGGGCTACTCAACATCAATTGATTTTAAGGTGGAACCTCAGTCTTTATCATTCAGTTCGCCTTCTAGAAGTTGTGTATAAATAAATTTCACTTTCCAATCCCTTAAAATAAAATAATACTCCTCCAAGAGAGAAACATAGGAATTGTAGTTTAATTAATTTTTCTATTATTAATTTTGAATAATTAGTCATACTCATAAACCGCCCATGCAGTTTATGGCTAAGGATAAATTGACATCTTACTCTTGTATGGTGTCAATTTATTGGTAACTTACCTAGTAACACCCAACTTGCTACTGTTCTTTTACTTTTGTTATGCATTACAGTATATTAGAAAAAAAATAAAAAAATTCTATTGTTAGAAATTAAGATAATTTTATTAAATTTAGATAGAGATTTATGAGAATAATTGCTTTAGTTTTCATACGTGCATGATATGGTGAAAGTTCAAGTTTATAATCAAAGTAAAATTTTATTTATGTTGGATTTGGAGTCTTTTAGTCTCACAAGAATACATACAAATATGAGCTAATACTGAGTTTGTTGTTTAATATAACCAGATACAATTCAAATGAGACTGTGACTTTGTTACCTCATCCAACACTGCATTTAAGTCTTATTGTAGACTCAAATACAGTTCAGACTTTGGAAGATAAGAGTGAAAATATAGCTAAATGTTTGACTATATGGTATCTCTTAAACGAGAGAAATTTGGTGATTGCATGCACAATTTCACGAGTTTTGAACACAAGCTGATGCGATATTATAAAATGTGATTGGGCCTAAGATCAAATGGGCCCAAAGGCAACATAATGGGCCTAACAGAGTAATGGAATAAAGGCCCCATTAATGTATATTGACCATAAGTATGGCCCAGTGGCGGGAAGGCCCTTGCGAGATGGGTTCATCCCGCTTAGAGACATAGGGAAGTGAATAAGGCGAGGCAGACCCCTGGTAATTGGCGTGAACAGTGGAATCCTTACGGCGAGAATCATAGTGACCATGCTAAGTCGCACCCTGGACACAGCCGCCTGAAAGCCTGTTGTCGCTTGAGGCTTAGGCTGAAGGACATCCCGCTTCGGTGCTCTGCAGTTCACTGTAGATTGATTTGACCAGGTGAACAGTGAAATCCCACTAATGGAAAAGTGGTTGGAAACCCCTTGTGGATGATTGACACGTATCCCCCATGTGCAAGGCACATGGGGGCTTGAGGGTATAAAACTAGAGGAATGGCTCATTGGGAACCAGGTCTATCTCTCTCTACTCTCTCTCTAAAGCTTCCATTGATACACTGTCCACCTTGAACTACTGACCTCATTCTCACGCCGGAGGGGGTTCGCCGGAGTCACCCCCGGCCTAGTTAACGTGCTTTCTTGTGTGTAGGCTACCCATTAAGCAAGGAAGGAGCCGGTGTATCCCATTTTATTCAGTCCATGTGCAACCAAATTTTCCCATGGTAGCATCAGTTGGTTTCGTTGCCGGGACCAAAATTTCTTTCCTTGTTTGAGTTTATAAGCGGGTGGTGGTGATTTTGGTGGTCCGGTTGAGGTGTTTGTAGCTGGTGGGGTGTTCACAGAGAGGTTGACGTCACTGTTGAAGTTCCCCAGGAATTGTGTTCAAGGCTGTTGTTAAGTGCTGTTTTTGGCTTGATTTGGTTGAAAGTTATTTGTAAACCCAGAAAGTGGTTAGAATGGTACAAGAAAAAGGTACTCAGACTAAAGGAGCCCAGATTCCGGTGACGGAAACGCCAAATGCGAAGGATGCCCGCAGGACCAGATCGGGAACTGTGCGGGAGGGAGATGTACATACCTCTCAGACCGACTCAGCAATCAGAAGTGCTAGAAGGCGGGAAGAGAGAGAGAGCGGGTTGAGAGAAACAAGGGGAAAGAAGGAGCGCAGGATCCTGTCCCTTCCAAGTCTGGTGATGCGAGAGCACTGGCTGAGGAGCTGAGGAAGGAAAATGAAATGTTTATGAAGGTTTTAGCGAATAATGCAAAATTGAGAAAAATGGGCCAGCCGGTCACTGATATCCCGCCAGAAATGTCGGTTGAGGTAGATGGGAGAGAGAAAGGAGGGCGGACGGCTAGTCAGGGTGTATCAAGAAGGGGAGATAGGCACGCAAGAGAGATGCCGCCGCCTGAAGACGCGGGAAGAAAGCGTAATAGGCAAGATGTTAATAAAGAGAGATCTGAGGCCGCAGGGAGCAAGAGGAGGCTCTCGGACCATATGGAAAGGAGAATCTATCACAAGTCAGGGGACTCGCGGGATGATTCCTACTACTACGGATATGAAAGTGACGAGGGTCTCTAGACAGAGATTATGTGCCAAGTCGCTCAAGATATTCTGATGATGGGACTTATGTCCGGGAAAGGTCCCAAAGATCAAGGCACTCTGAAAGAGCTCACCGAGATGAATTGGCGCAGCGAGATAGAGATCGTAGGCGTCGGGAAAGGAGGGATAGAGGAAAGGCAGAAAAGGCCGCGGCAGCCGAAAAGGTTGCAGAAGCGGTTAAAGTTGCAGAGGCTTTGAAAGCCGTTGAGTTGGCTAAAGCCGCAGAGCTAAAGAAGGCCAAGAAAAGTGAGGATGATAAATGGAAATCCGAGATGGACGAAATGGCAAAGAAAATTAAAGAATTAGAGGCAGGAACTAAGTCCGTGGAGGTAAAAGGTTCCTACTTAGCCCCATTTGCGAGGAGTATTCAGATTGTAGCCCCCGATCCTTCTTTCTGCATGCCTAATTTGCCAAGTTATTCTGGGGTTTCGAGGGCGAACACTCATATAGGGGAATTTGAGGTGACATTGTCGCTATTAACTGACAATGAGGCCGTAATCTGTAAGGCGTTTGCGAGCACTCTTGTTGATCACGCGTTAGAATGGTTTTTGGCTCAGCCGGCGGAGTCAGTACTTGGATATCAGGATCTCAAAGGCAAGTTTTTGGCAAGATTTAGTGGGTCGGGAACCCAGCCCGCTCAAAAAACCGAATTGTGCAGCTTAAAGCAGAATGAAGGGGAGAGCATTTTGGTTTTTACCGATAGATTTATGGGAATTGCAAACCGGATCGCTGATGTCAGCTAGGGCGAGATCATTATGTTATTTAATTCAGGACTGTTACCTGGGCATTTTAAAGCGGAATTTTGTATGCGCCTACCAAAGACAACAGGCGAGCTGTACGAGCGGGTTAGAGCTTACTGCAGTGGTACAAAAGAGGAAATTGTCAAGGTCGCCCCGGCGACAGGGGGCTCTGGTAAGAAAAATGTAAAAGAAAGGATTGAGGTTGTGAAAGATGATGGTAAGGGTGATAAAGGAGGCCGAAGCGGTAATCTCGCAAGCGGGAGTAAAGGAGGCCGCGATAGAGGTCAGGGCCAGAGGAAGGTCGTCAAGTTTAGTAAATTAAACACGACTATGAGCGAGATCTTGAGGAAGGAGAATTTCCCTGAGCCATATCCCATTAGAGAGGACACCTATGCGGCAAGGGATCAGAATAGTTATTGTGATTTTCACAAGGATAAGGGGTATACAATTGAGGATTGTTACAACTTGAGGAAGTTGATTCAGTCAAGAATAGACAAAGGCGATTTCAAACAGTATCTGGAGGGCAGCACTAGGCGAGAAGAAGGGACGCGGGGAGAAAGACCTCAGAATCGAAATGTGGTGGACGTGATTCAGGATCCACTGCCTAGTGTCGCTCAATTGGACAACCAGATCATGATGTTGTCGTACAGTTTTGATATTCCACCTTTTGTCGCAAGTGAGGACAGGGTGATCAGTTTTTCAAGAAGCGAGTTGGCGGTGACAAAGGCCCATGGGAACCAGCCAGTAATCATCATCATCTGTCCAGGAAACAATGTGGTACAGCGCGTGATGGTGGATTCAGGGGCAAGTCGGAATGTGCTGTATTATGAAGCCTTTAAGAGGATGAACTATACTGATGCAAACCTGGTGCCTTACAGAGGATATTTAGAGGGATTCACAAATCATTCAGTCAAAGTAAAGGGGACTATCTTGTTGGAGGTAGAGATTGGTGAAGGTGAGTTGGCGAGAAGTGAGCAAGTGGAGTTTATGGTTATCGATTTGGTTTCAGCATACAATGCTATAGTTGGAATCCCTTTTCTGTTAAGTTTTGAAATGGTGCTTTCCATCCCGCATCAGAGAGTAAAGTATCTGACTCCTAGGGGTGTGGGATGTCTGAAGAGCGAGGCTATCGCGGTGGCGAGAAAGAAGAAGGAAATGATGAAAGCAAAGGGGGCTTCCATTAGTTCAATGACGGCGAAAGCTCATTCTAGCCAGTTAAGGATCAACATGATTGAATTTCTGGAGACTGGAGATGATTGGGAAGTGACTAAAAGTATGAAGGAGGGCACGGCAATTGTGGTCGCCGGAGCGAGATTTGAGCTTGAACAAGGAAAAGAGATGGTAGTCGCGAAGAAACCTGGCTATGTGAGCCCTGAGCGGGATGTCGCAGGTGAATATGACATGAGTATGGAAGCAGTGGGTATGGCGCCAAGTGCGAGCTGTGCCAGGATCTTTCGTTTTGTTCAAGTGAAGGAACCTAGAATTGAAGAGGTAATGGAAGGAATGGCGGATGATTCTGACGAAGATTGTGAAGTGATAGAGGTAGAGGACAAAGAAGGGCGGCCTACCGGCAACACTTTTTGTAACCCAGTCAATATGATTCCGGTTAAGGGCCCAGTTGGTAAAAAGTGCAAAAGAATAGAGGTGGAAACCTTGCAAACGCGAGATGAACCCGAGATCCAGGCCGGCAAGGAGCTAGAGGAAGTAGAGATCAATCGGTACTTCCCGGAGCAGAGAGTTAAGATTGGGAAGCAGTTGTTCAGGGATGAGAGAGAAAGATTGGTAGAATTCCTGAAAGATAATTTGGACGTGTTTGCTTGGCGGCCCGAGGATATGAGAGGGATTGACGAGAATGTTGCCCTGCATTGTTTGAATGCCGACCCTAACGTTGAGCCGTTCAAGCAAAGAGTTAGGCATTTGTCGCCTGAAAAAGAGAATGCTGTCATGGAGGAAGTAGACAAACTGCTTAAAGCGGGAATCATAGAGGAGATTCAGTATCCCGTTTGGTTGGCATGTCCAGTCATGGTATTGAAGTCGAACAAGAAATGGCGGATGTGCATCGATTTTACCGACTTAAATACCGCCTGTCCTAAGGACTGCTACCCGCTACCTAAGATTGACAAATTGGTTGATTCGATTGCCGGTCACAGAGTCTTCAGCTTTATCGATGCGTATTCGGGGTACCATCAGATAAAAATGTGCGAGAACGACAAGGCAAAGACGGCTTTTCGAACTCCCAAGGGTAATTTCTGTTATAGGATGATGCCGTTTGGTTTGAAGAATGCCGGTGCGACATATCAGCGAATGGTGAATGAGGTCTTCAAGTGGCAGATTGGCCGAAACTTGGAAGCTTATATTGATGATATGGTAATAAAAACAAAGGAGTATGATCATGTGTTGGATCTCGCTGAGACATTCGAAAATTTAAGGAGGAATTCGATGAAGTTAAATCCTAGTAAATGTACTTTTGGAGTTACGGCGGGAAAGTTCTTGGGATTTTTGGTGAACAGACGTGGGATAGAGGCCAATCCCGAGAAGATTCAGGCTCTTTTAGACATGTCGCCACCCAAGTCGATCCGCGAGATTCAGAGGTTGAATGGGAGGATTATCGCCCTGGGGAGGTTCATCTCCAAGTTGGCCGAAAAATGTTTGCCATTTTTCAAAGTTTTAAAAGGGGTGAAGAGTTTCGTGTGGGATGAAGAATGTGATATCGCTTTTGAGCAAATAAAGGTTTATCTGGGCAAGCTGCCCATCTTGTGTAGCCCTGTGGAAGGGGAGGAGTTGCTTGTATACCTAGCAGCTTCAGATTTGGCCGTGGCCGCCGTCTTAGTGCGAGAAGACAAGGGGGGTCAGAGGTCGATTTACTATATTTCGAAGGCATTGAGCGAGGTCGAGTCAAGATACTTCAACTCCGAAAAGTTGGCATACGCTTTAGTAGTGGCCGCGCGGAAGCTGAGAGCTTATTTTGTCGCGCACACTATTGTGGTATTGAGCGATGCTCACTTGAGGAAGATTTTGCAACGACCTGATGCCGCTGGAAGATTGTTGAGATGGTCCATTGAATTAACTGAATTTGATTTAAAGTATGAATCTCGCCCTGCGATTAAGGCACAGGCTCTGGCAGACTTCATCGTGGAGACATCTTTCACAAGATCGCAGGAGGAGTTGATGGAGAGCGCGGCGAAGAAAAAGGTGAACGGGGAAGTCGGGCATAGTTTTTCGATGGAAGTGGAAAGGCCGCCTGATTGCTGGGTCTTGTATGTCGATGGCTCATCTTTGAGGGATAAAGGTGGCGCGGGAATCACTCTGACCTCGCCAGATGGGGAAATTATGTATGAAAAGGCACTAAGGTTTAAGTTCAATGTTTCGAATAACCAGGCAGAGTATGAAGCACTAATAGCCGGGATCGAATTAGCTCGAGCTATTGGATTGACCAAAGTGGTGATCCACTCTGATTCCCAGTTGATTGTTAATCAGGTGAAAGGCGATTATGGAGTTTTGAGCTCTGTTTTGGTAAAGTATTGCAATTTGGCGAGGAGTATTTTGAAGAAATTTGAATTTTGGGAGTTGGTTCAGATTGATAGGGCGGATAACTCGCGTGCGGATGAGTTGAGTAGGACAGCAGGATCAGACGGGCGAGGTTCAGCTAGCGAGCCTCCATTGGAATATGTAGATATGCTGGTAATCGATAGGCCATTTGTTGCCGAGATTGTTGATGCCGAGAAGAGTTGGGTCACGGAAATGAAGGATTTCTTGCAAACAGGAGAGTTGCCGCCTGAGGAAGAGAAGGCAAAGTTGATTAAGGCGACATCGCCAAGGTTCACAGTGCAGGATGGAGTGGTATACAGGAGATCCTTCTCGAAGCCGCTGATGAGGTGTGTTGAACCAAGTATGGTGCAAAGAGTATTATTTGAAATTCATGAGGGTATTTGTGGAGGTCACCCTGGTGCGAGAACGCTAGCTGATAAGGTACTATTTCATGGATACTATTGGCCCAGCTTGAGGAAAGACGCAGAGGCGTATGTGAAAAAGTGCGAGAAGTGTCAGCGATTTGGCAATATTCCGCGACAACCAGCCACTAAGCAAACGTCTATTGTGCCGACTTGGCCGTTCGACATGTGGGGAATAGATTTGATAGGGCCTTTCCCGAAAGCCAAGGGTGGTTGTCAGCATGTGGTTATCGCAGTAGATTACTTCACGAAGTGGACAGAGGCAAAAGCTCTAGCGACAATCAGTAAGGATCAGGTGATAAAGTTTGTGCAAGAGATTATCTGGTGCAGATATGGGGTCCCAGAGCTATTATTTCGGATCATGGCACTCAATTTGGTAAAAAGTTTTCAGCGGAATGTGTAAGAGTAAATGTTAAACATTGGATGTCGGCAGTTGTAAGTGCTCCAATTTGAGCTTGTTAGTATTTTCGTTAGAAAATTAACGAAAGTTTTAACATTCCTAACATATCCTAACAATCCTAACTTTTCTAACAAAGCAAGGGCAAAGTGGGCATTGTTATTTAAGGTTAAACCTCAAAAAGAATCTTAAAAAGCAAAACAAAGGAAGAAAACCAAAAATAGAAGTGGCTGGAACATAAACTGGCTGTTTAATTTGAATTTTCAAAAGATTATTCTTCCTGTCCAAAGCCTGGAGCTGCATTTAATGAACAGTGCACGCTACCAACCTTGTCCGCGCGGATACCTTTGTCATTTCAGGAGGGCTATAAATTGAGCCCTCCAAATACAAAAAATAAGGAGCCACAACACAATTTGCACTGAACCTCTGGCGAAATATAGAGAGAAAACAGTGAGAATTCACTTGAATTGTCACCATTTTCTCTTGAATCTTTCCCAACTCACACTCACTCTCAAATTCAAACCCTAAACACATTCAAGCCTTGAACCCATTCAAACACAAACTCAAGGAAGATAGGTATAACCTCCCTCTTCTTATCCTAAATTCTCTCATCCATGCATGCATTTGCAAACTACAAAATGTAGTTCATTCATCTTTTGCCTTAGATCTAAGAAGATCACCATGGAAGTCCATCTCCATAGATGATCTTCTACCAAGATCAACATTATTTTCAAGTTCTCTTACTTTCTTGCAAAGAAAACACATTTTCAAAACCCTAAAAAACATTTTCAAGCATCAAATCTCATTTTCAAAGGATAAAAATCCCCTTCCCAAGCAAATGAAGTGCTTAGTCCTAATGTACCCCAAGGATGGTTTGGTATAGTTGATTCACCACTAAAATGTCAAGTGATCACTAACCAAAACCTAGGGAAATGGGGACAAGCATGGATGCAAAACCCCCCTTTAAATCATATTTTCTTTCTTGAGAAGTTGCTGTCCAGTAGCAATTTTCCAAGATCCCAGTCCATTGTCTTAATTTTTGGATACAGATAAACTTGTAATTTGGTGTTGACTACAAAACACTTTTTGTGGCCAACATCCATAGCTTTCCAGAAATATTTTTACTTTATTTTTTGGGTGAGTAAAACTCCTCTTTTCAAATTTTCTTTTAGAGGCTAGTTCATCAGCTTCTGGAAATCCAGATTGCATATCTGAGATTTCCAGAAGGTTTTGACCCCTCAAATCTTCTCCAAAATGGAAAATTCCTTCGAACAAATCTTATTTAAGGTGTCTGGAACAACTTTCATTCTCTGAGTTTATCCATATTATGAATTTTTAAGACCCTTGAATCCATTTCAAAATCAAAGGTCCACTGCCTTTTTCATTCTGGCAGAAGTGGCTCTCAACTTCAAAAGGTCTTTTGAGTACCAAATCTCAATCCAAAAATCTTCCAAAAAATCATGGGATCAGTTTAAAGTCTTAAAAAGATATTCCAATTTTTACTTTTCTGAGTTTCAAATTATTTTGGCCAAAACACACACACACACACACACACAAATGATTTTCAGCTTGGAAGACTCGTTTTACGAGGCATTTCGGGTGCACACTAACGTCCTTCCCGGCGTGTAACATGACCTCCGAACTCAAATTTCTGATCTCGGGTTTTTTTCAAAGTTTTGGCCCTTAAAACAAAAATGGCGTGGCGACTCCGTTCTTTTTCCCGGGTTTTATTTGGTTTTTTTCAAAGAAACGCGAAAAATCGAATTTTTTTCCGCGAAATGGCGACACATCATCACAGTGGCGACTCCGCTGGGGAATATGCTTTTTCTAAAAAAAAAAAAATGATATTTGGTATATTGGTGGAAACCATTAAACTTCCCGTTATCGCCTCCTAACACGAGTCGGGGATAAATTGTGGTTTAACAATCCCACGTACCGGTATCACCGTTTTCAAAAAAAAATGAAAAAGCTTTTGAGGGTCAAGCTTCCGTCCCGGCTTTGAAAATCATTTGTGTGTGTGTGTGTGTTGATTTTTGCACATTTTTTGTGTTATTTTGGCCGCCTCGGAGAAAGTCAAAATTTTGACTGTCGGAATAATGTCCCTAACTGTCGGAATTTTCGTGCTTACGTGCTTATGTGTTCATTAAATTTCAAAAAAAAAAATTTCATAAAAAAAAGGATTTTCAAAAAAAAAAAAGAAAATTTTCAAAAAAAAAATCATGCATCATATTTTTAAGACACATAAAAAATTTTTCTATTTTACTCAGAAAAAGAATATAGACTGCTTGCACACTACGCGCACGTGACCGTACACTGCACACTACGTCCCTAACCCGGGGAAATCCTTGTCGCGGTCCGTTTGGTCTTATTACGCCTCTCGGATGAGCACATGACTACCCAAACATCCCATGGAGCCTCGTGTCGACCATGCACTTGTCCGTGACACACTTTGTCCGAGACCCGGTTGGTTTTTAGTCTGGTCTGTGTCATGCCCCGTCTCGTGTATAGACCTTTCCTTTCAAGCCTTTGTCGGCATACCGACTCAATATCTTTCGGGGACCCTAATCGCCGAAGTTCTCGCCGGTTTTCCGCCGCAGACTTTGACCAAGATATTGACCGGCGCCTTGACTTCGGCTCGATCGCACAAATTATACATCGACTCCCAAAGATTGACACTGAGTCATCAAGGATTAATGATTATTCCATGCCTAATTACGGCTTAACTGACGACAAGTCAAGATCAATTGTGGACGCTTATCAGTCCAAATCATGCCGACTTTTCGTCGAGCCCTTGGACATGATCTTGACTTTTGACGTCAGCTTTGTCCGTAATTTGCATCGAACGTTCGTTAAGACTCGATTACCCGCCAGACATTTAGGATCGTTTTTCTTTCGGTCGGTGGGACCCGCTTGCCCTATAGGACCCTCGCCCGGGGCTGTCCACCCTGGGAGGTCGAAATACAGGTGGAATACGAGGGGCTTATAGACGTAGTGACGGGGCCCACCGATCCAGATCCGTAGTTTGCGAAAAAGAAGAGCAATCTTTTTCAACCGATTAGGTTAATAAAGCATGTTTTAAGTAAACGTGAACAAATAACTGCATGTTGCATGAGCCCAATGCCCAAACACCTATCCTCCTTCCATTCCCAGACATCTGAACCCTCGTGCCTTTTCCCCCGCAGCTCCGCACAAAGCTTGGTTTCGGGCACCGGGTCATCGTTTGATTAGTTGGGAAGAGTCAAGCGCGTCATCGCCTTCACCGTTTGTTCGTACTCCGGGTTTCGTAATGTCTCGCGTCGCCCGGTAATGATGGGGACAACGTCACTCCGCCTCCCGGACCCCTCGCACGTAACAACAAAGGGAATCAGTTAACCGAACGGATAAGGCTGCAACTAGAAACATGCCTGAATAGCCTTGGGAAGGCTATTAAGAGCCACGGCTTGGTCGTCACCCTCAACTCCGATAGCACTTTCACCGTAAAGAAGGAAGAAAGTTCTCCTCCTACTCTCAACTGCCCTGGATACGTCAAGATGCTACCCCAAGATTCCT
This sequence comes from Adenophora triphylla var. japonica, assembly GCA_022495995.1. Taxonomy (NCBI): domain Eukaryota; kingdom Viridiplantae; phylum Streptophyta; class Magnoliopsida; order Asterales; family Campanulaceae; genus Adenophora; species Adenophora triphylla. The sequence goes on from JAFEMH010003016.1 coordinate 92,715, forward strand.
ATGTTTCCACCGCCGGGACTCCTGCCCGTCGACTTGGCTGTGGCAACCGGCCCCCAAACAGAAGCCGTGGACGAAAGAGTTCGGCATACCGTCGGCTTGTCCCCTCTCAAAGTGATGATCCCGCAAATATCGCCCGAGTGATGAAAATCGTAGAAACAGCTTGAAGAAATATGGTCACCATCAAAGCCTTGGAAGAACGCTGCAATGCACAAAGAAGCTCCGGATTCAAGAGGCCACACGCCACTTCGGGACCTTAACAATCTCCCAACCGACCGGGCTACCCCAAGGACAAACATATGCCTGTTCCCCTGACCTTAATATCTCTCATTATCCGGCGGAGTCCAACCACTCGCTTCCGGATGAGCCCAACAAGCCAGATCTCCCTGACCAGCTCCACTCAAAGTCGTTCCAAAGACTGCCAACCCGAGGTCCCAAATCTACCACCACCGTAGAACACATTTGGTGGGATATCCGTGATCGTCCCGATTGCCTTGAAAGGGACTATCGGGACCGGATACACGAGGACCGTCCTCCTAAGAAGAAGAAAATTTCCTCCCAAAGAAAATTGAAGGAGAGATTCGAGGCCGATGATACCAGCAAGGCTGGTACACTCGGGAGCCATCTCGGAGGATTTGATTATTATGTACTCTACTCCAGCCGCCTTCCCCAAAGCAAATAGGGGTAAAGAGCGTAAAAGCCTTGCCAACGACATTGAGACTTTCGGACGCCGTAATACCGTGGACCTGGGTAACTCTACCGCCAATCGAAATCTATCCCCGCGGGAACGCTGATTCGCCTTGACCGCTCCCGAGTGCACACCGACGAAGAAAGGCAAACGCCATTTTGGCGCCCACACTCAATCAATGTGTTGACCAATGGTGGTAACCGCTACAAACAACCTCGACGCAACCCCGAGGCTTCAGCAAAGGCTTTGCCTCGCAAAAGAAAGACGGGAAACCGACTACTGGATGACTCTCTTTCTCTGGAAAAGGACCAAATTTACGATCCTCGGATATATGGGAGTATGATCACCTTCTGCGATGAAGATCTGCCAAGGGATGTATCCAGACACAATGAAGCCCTGTACATCACTATTCGGCTCAACACCATATCACTCCCTGGGGTATTAGTGGACAATGGATCATCGGTAAACGTCCTTCCCCTCAGCATGATGAGGGCCCTCCGCATAAATGAAAGGCATATGATCCCATCTACCCGGACCGTCAAGGCCTACGACGGTTCATCTCTGCCCCATTCTCGGGGACAAGAACTCGAACTCGGTTTGAAACCCAAATGGTGCCGACGAAATTCCATGTAATGGACGTCCCATCCGAATTCACACGCTATTGGGACGCCCTCGTTACATCACATGAAAGCCATAGCTTCCACCCTCCACCAATGTGTCAAATTCATCAACCTAAGCAGGGAGACCTTGAAGTCATAAGGGGTGACAGCTTTCCTCATAGGGAACAAAGCCGAAACAATAGCCAAGAATGCCCACAAACCCAAACACCGGGCTACATCCTTCAAGAGGCAAGTCTCGCCAAGATCCTTGGAATCCGGCGATGCCAACTATGTCAACACACTCAAGCGAGCAGACTCCGAAGAAGTTCGATTCATCAAATCTAATTGTTATTTCCAACACTTCGAGGCGTATCGGAAGGAAACGCCGAACACCGCCATGATACAGCACACAAGTCCCCGGTCCTCAATCACAGATTTGTCGCATTCTCGCAAACCCATTCTCCGGCCTCGCCTGTGCGAGGAGATTTTCATGATAAAAGTCGATAAACACCGACGCACTCGGCTCGAATGTATGAACATTGTGTGGGACGTCCTCCTCGAAGAACTACCCACTAAGCCTTTCCGCTCGCACATGGGGCATGAGATCTTTCCAAAGTAGTTCCAAAGACCACACCAAGACGCAACACGTCCCCGCATCCGGGATTGAGCGGTCGACGACGATGAGTCGAACCCTCCGGATGGAGGAAGCGGCATATATGGAAGAAGATCCTTACATCTTCATGCTCAGTTTCCAAGAGCCGAACCTGGTTGATTCTGTTTCAGACAAAGAGATGATAGCAATGCTTGAAGAGGAAGCACAAAGACAATGCCTTTCCCGAGTCGTGAAGCCACCGACAGCGATGCCGCTAAAGAATTGGGAAACTCTCTCAGGCCCGTCCGCGACCAAAGAGGAAATGATCACCAAGCTTGGATTGGTCCCCCGTCCTTTCGTGTCAACCTTTGTAAAGTCCTCCGAGTCTCTCATTGTTGAGTTCGAGTCTCTCGAGTCGTCCGATGGCCTTACGCCTGAAGACTACGAGTCTGTAGCGAACGTTGTATTCCCTTTCGTCTTCAATGAAATGATGAACCTTTCTGAGTATCCCTTAATTGCCACTTTAACTAATGATAAATTAACTAATAACTTAAAAACCGTTAATGATGATTCACTAGATGAAGAAGCAGACACATTAAACGAACAATATATCAAAGAAATCTTTAAGGTGTTGTCCGGAAAGAGGAAAATCGAGCCCAAGCTGCCGAAGAGATTTTGACAAGTGTGAATCTGGGAACGGCGGAAGAGCCTAAAGAGACGCAGATTGGTAGTTTCTTCGAAGGGACTGAAAGGGATGCCCTAATTGAGCTGCTAAAAGAATTTGTAGATGTGTTCGCATGGTCCTATAAAGATATGCCAGGCCTCGATCCTTCCATAGTTGAGCACCGAATTCCGCTCGACCCAAGTCAAGCCGCAGCGTAAGCTAAGAAGAATTAAGCCCGAATGGTCCCTACAAGTGAAAGAGGAGATAGAAAAGATGCTCAGGGCGGGATTCATCGTAGTCATTGAATACCCTACATGGCTTTCCAACATAGTAACAAAGGTGACCAAGGCCAACGGAAAGATCCGGTGCTTCGTAGACTTCGAGAGACTTGAACAAAGCCACCCAAAAGACGATTTCCCCTCGCCAAACATCGACATTTTGGTAGATTCCACGGCCAACCATGAAGTCAAATCCTTCGTCGACGGTTTTGCTTGGCTACAACCAAATCAAAATGGCGTAAGAGGATCAACCCAAAACAGCCTTCACAACCCTCGGGGCACATATCGCTACACGGCCATGCCATTCGGGCTAAAGAATGCCGGGGCTACATATCGCAGGGCGCCTACACTATTCCACGACATGATCGATAAAGAAATTGAGGTCTACGTGGACGACATGATAGTACACTCCAGAGGATCAGATGGCCAGCATTTTGTTGATCTGAGAAAATTTTTCGGCCGCCTCCGAAACCATAGTATGAGACTGAATCCAGCCAAATGCACCTTCGGTGTAAGACGAGGCAAGGTGCTAGGATACATGGTGACAGAGCGGGGAATTGAAGTAGACCCCCAGAAAATCAAAGCCATAGTTGAAATGAAGCCACCCCGGACATTGACAGAAGTAAAATCCTTCATGGGAAGACTGCAATACATCAGCCGCTTTGTAAATCAGCTGACCTCGATCTGCGAGCCGATCTTCAAGTTGATGAAGAAAAGTGCCTACACAGAATGGACTCCGTAATGCCCAGCCGCCTTCGAACAGATCAAGGCATACCTTGTGAATCCCCCGATTCTTTGCCCACCACATCAGCAGAAGCCGCTATTGCTATATCTAACTGTCACGGACACAAAAATTGGGGCTATGCTAGCTCAAGAAAAGAAAGATTCCAAGGTCGAAAACGCCATCTATTTCGTGAGCAGAAAACTTCAAGGGAGCGAACTCAATTACTCTGCTTGTGAGAAGACTTGCGCAGGCCTGGTCTGGGTAGTGGGAAAGTTGAAGCACTACATGCAGTCTCACCCGATACATCTCGTCTCAAGGATAGACCCCATCAAATATCTGTTCGACAAGCCCTCCATCTCCATGAGGTTGGCAAAATGGTCGTTCTTTTTGGCCGAATATGACATCACTTATGTTTCAAGGAAATCTGTAAAAGGACGCATAATGGCAGAACATTTGGCCGATTTCCCAAGTGATGAGTCCCGAGGACCTGAACCTCAATTTCCCGATGATGGAATCTTCGCTCTAGAAGGAGAAAATCGCTGGCAACTCTTCTTCGACGGGGCGTCAAACAAAAGGGGGAACGGAATAGGAATGCTTCGGTCGATCCTACCGACGAACACACCCCCATAGCAAGAAGGTTGAACTTCGAAGTCACCAACAACGCCGCCGAATATGAAGCTTGCATAGCCGGGTTGGAAGCCGCCCTTGAAAGAAATATCAAGGAATTGGAGGTGTATGGTGACTCTGCCCTCATCATCAATCAGGTCTCTAACAAATGGAAGACCGTGGACCCGGGTCTACAGAAATATCACACTTACATGGAAGAGCTAGTAACCCAATTCAAGGAGATCAGCTTTCATTACTTGCCCAGAGATCGCAACAGATTTGCAGATGCTCTGGCAACGCTAGCCTCCCTCGTTGAAATACCCGAAGGGAAGTCCGTCAAACCATTCAGAGTCGGGAGAAGAGAAAATCCCGCTTATTGTTTTGAAATCGAAGCAGCAGCCGAACCGGCCAATGATCCCTGGTACACTCAGATCTACCAGTACCTGAAGGATGGCGAGGCCTCTTTCAAAAATGAAGATGGGAAATATAAAGAAGGAATCAAAGCGAAAAGTCTCTCAGCCCTGAAGCGGATCGCCTCCCATTATGTTCTTTTGGGAAACATGTTATACAAGAAGCGTTATCAAGGCCCCCTCCTGCGATGTATCAGCAAACAAGAGGCTACCGAACTCATGAAAGAAATACATGGTGGTACCTGCGGCCCCCACATGAATGCTCGAGCCCTGATGCAAATTATACTGAGAATGGGATACTTTTGGATCTCCATAGAAGCCGACCGCATCCGGTTCGTCAAAAGTGCGACAAATGTCACGATACTCAAACCTTAATCATTTGCCTCCTCACGAGTTATACCGCATGACAACCCTCGCCTTTCGTCACTGGGGAATTGATGTCATAGGCAAAATCACGCCATCAGCAAGAACGCCACGAATTCGTCCCGGTAGTCGTGGATTATTTCACCAAGTGGGTTGAAGCCAAGTCCTACAAAATCCTCAACTCAAGGAAAGTAGCCCTCTTCATCAAAGAAAACATCATATGCGTATACGGGTTGCCACCGAAATCATCTCGTATAATGGATCCCACTTCGAAGGGGAATGCGACAGTCGGGCAATTCAGAATAACCCGTCACAAGTCATCTCCTTACAGCCCCAAACCAACGGAGCCGTTGAAGCAAAGAAACAAGACTCGGAAAATATCATCCGGAAAATGGCTGTCCAAGGCGTAGATTGGCCCGAGAAGTTACACTGGCACTCTGGGGCTACGTAACATCCCGAACGGCAATCGGGGAAACACCGTTTGCCCTCACATACGGAGATGGAAGCCGTACTCCCAATCGAGCTAGAAATCCCCTCACTCCGGTGTCGCCGGAAAGCCGGATCAACGAGGTCGAATGGCTCCGCAGTCGCCATGACGAATTGGCCCTGCTAGATGAGCGACGATTGAAAGCCATGGAACACATCCGAGCCTACCAAGGAAGAATGGCCGAGCCTTTGACAAGAAAGTAAAGCATCGGGAGATCCGAGAAGGGGATCTCGTTTTAAAAGAAAAGCCCCCACCCGTATCAACCCCCTCGGCAAATGGGAGCATGTATGGGTCGGGCCATACGTCGTCCAGAAGATCTTCTCCGGAGGAGCCATGCAACTCGCAGACCTCGACGGAAATCCCTTTGTATACCCAGTGAATGGTGACAAGCTGCGCAGATACTACGCGTAAAACAAAAAAAAAAAAGTCAAAAAAAAAAGAGTGCTAAAAGAGTAATACCCAACTAGGTTGAAAACCCGAAAAGGGCGGCCTAGGTAAAAAACAGGTTGCACCAAAAAAAAAAAAAAAAAAAAAAAAAAAAAAAAAAAAAAAAAAAAAAAAAAAAAAAAAACAAAAAAATCATCGGGTTGAACTACGAAGACCCGAGCTCCTCAAAATGAGGGGAACGTAGAGCGGCGGAAACGGTTCGGTCTAAAACACAAATAAAAATCATACTTTGACATCAATACAGCGATAGACCATGAAAGCGTCTCGAAAAATCAAGCAATTCAAATATTCATTACAAGTTAAAAACTTTTGATGAGTCTAAGCCCGATTCATTACTACAACTGGCAACCTGATAACAGAAATTAAGATACATAATCAAACTAATGTGTACGCCATGACAAGAAAGTGGACACTCGGAAAACTTCGTAGTCACTCCATGCCACTCGAGCCGGCCTCTCCCCTCTTCTTCCCCCTTCGAGTCTTCTTCTTCTGAACCGGAAAAATGTCGGTCTTCCTCCTACCAAGCTCTGGTATAGGAACAGGATCTATCAAACCAACCTCTGTCAGGGCCTTAGTAGCCCTAGCGTCATCTCTCATCTCCTGTAGCCTAGCTGGTAGCATAGGAGCCCTCCTCTCCTGTCTCTTGACGTAAGCCTCATAGTCGGTCACAGCGTCTCCGCTCCTGTCATGAGGGTTGGCCCTCGCCTCGGCCCTCCTCCTCTCGGAAACAGTCAGGTCCTCCGCACCCACAATGGCCTCACGCCGCCTCAAAATAGCCATCTGAGTCCCTCCTAAATGCCTCTCGTACCAATCCAGGTACCAAGTGGTCAAGAACACAGGTCTCGGACGCCTGAGAATAACCCGAGGAGGAAAGGCGTCATACCTCCATGCTCGGGAAAGAAATGGAAACACTGAGGGATCATCCATAGAAACAGGAGCCACCACCATGGTGGCTATATCATCAAAGTCCCCAAAGGAACTGCTCCAAGCCGAGCGTCTCAGAACCAAAGACGGAATATAGAAGCTGGGTGAGAAAGCCCGGAAGCATGACCACATGAGACCCGTCTGAAGCACTCTGCGAGTCTCCACCCGCCAACAAGGCACTTCGACCATCGATATCTTAAATACGGCGACCAGCCATCCAACGCTCCCATGAGCCCCGATCATCAAAATCCACAGAACCCCCTCTGGCAAATGTCCAAGGCTTGATCATGTCGGGAGTTTCCCGAAAAAAGAATCCCCAAACGCTCCATCGGCCACAGGGGTCGAGAGGAACAGGGCCGCCCCATGCATATACCGTCTTCCGGTAGCCAGCCTATCAAGAGCATGAAAAGTCTCCCCCAGAATCAAAGGTACGACATTCCTGCCCAAGCGACAGTGAACGACAACATCCAGCAAAGACCGATGGCAAATCCCAAAGGAATAGACCATGAACAGGGAGCCAAACGTACAAAGTGCAAAGGCATCCCAATAGGCATCATCCACCAAGCCTAGGCCCCTAAACCTATCGGGAAGGCCGGAAATATCAAAATGATCGGGACCACGGATCATACCTTGCGCTTCCTCCGGGGAAAGATGAAGGAGGACGCACAATCTGTCAACAAAAGAAGCCCCTCCGGGCAAAGGAACCGCTATCTCTTCCACCTCCGGACCACCAAGCAAGGCCCGAAATTCTTCGACAGTCGGAACAATCTCGTTGAAAGAAAGGCAAAAGACATGCCTCCTAGTATCCCAAAATGAGGAAGAAGCCCTCAGAAGATCGTAGCCCGGAATCAATTCCTTGAGAGACCATAAGCACTTCACCTTATACCTTTCTTCAAAGAAGGACCTCCTCTCATGCATAATCTCCCGGGACCAATCCTTGAACTTGTTGAAAAATGACATTTGGGATTCTTGGGACAACTTTGATGGAGCTTTTCTAAGGTTTTCCATGGTTTTTCTCTCTTTCTCCCCGAAAATGGCTGTTTGGACTGGAGGTTGAAGAGGATATTTGAATTTAAAATAAAGTGAGACCAGATCTGTAGCAAAATTAAAGGACAATGTCAGATGCATGACTCCTCCGCGCGGATGAGATTGCTTTCCATCAGAAAAATCTGCAACAGTCCAAGCTGCTACACCAAAAGAGGAATATTCCGTCCCGGTTCCTCGAAACCTGTGCAAAAACCTCCCCAAACCAGTCCATATACCAAAAACTAACACCCTTGCCAAAAAAAAAAAAACAAGGCTCATGCAACACTGCATTCATACTGCATTGCATCCATAAAAGAAAAAAAATCCTAAATTATTACATTAAAAAAAAAAGAGTGTCAATAAAATTCTAAATTATTACATCCCAAAAAAAAAAAATGTACATAAGCTGTACAAATATCAATCCCAGTCATAAATCTCAAAATCTCAGAAAATCAGTCTAAAAAAAAAAATCAGGGGGGGGTAATCAATCAGAATCCCTAGCGCCCGACGTCTGTCCCCGGTTCCTCTTGCGACTCGGGCCCGCCTCCTCAGGAGCCCTAAAAATCTCGGGCTCGGAATCGTCCTCGTCTCCGAGAAAGAGGCTCGTCGGGACCAACGGCACGCTACGATAGGGCAAGCCGAGATCTGCGAAAAAATCATATCCGAAGGTGAAGGCGTCGGACTCCTGGACGTACGAAGACGACCCACCATCTTGCCAAACGTGTCCACGCCCGTGTGGATCCCCGAGAATGATGTGATCCGAAGGCAAGCACCGCGCGGGGATCAATGAGAGGAGACAGAGGAGTCTCCGAAGAGGTCTCGAGCGAATAGGGGAAGCCTCCCGCCCGACGGGCGCCGGCCGTGGTCGCCTCGCTCTAGCCACGAGGAGCCCCGCAGTCGACCATCCTCCCGATGAATCTCTTGGCTCCGATCACTCGCTTCGTCGGCTTCTCGACAACCACCTTCGAAAACCGCACAAAAGCAAAAGCGTCGAAACGAGAAAAAAATGATGACGGGAAAGAAAAAGAAAAGACAAAAAAAAAGAAAGAGAAGCCGTACCTTCATACCGGACGAGGCCGGAAGCTCGTGGAAGCCGCTCGAGCCGAGGATCTGCACCCTCAATCGGACCCCATCCTGGATATATGAAAAATCCGTCCGAGGGTACCGCGGGATCCCAAGCCCTCTCTATCCGTAACACAGGGCATCCTCGGCCTCCTCAAAACAAATACGGGTACGGCTCAATCGCCACAAATGCCGAGAAGTGCGGCCGGCTCTGTAATCATCCGAGGTCACGGTCTGTCACTCGGGTGCATCATATCGGCGGGAGGCTCCACCGGTGTCCTCAAAGGCGAATTCACGCCATGCTTTGGCGCGTCACCCTCTCTCCCGAGATAATAGGCATCGCAGTCGGACCTCTCGTAATCCTCCGCCGCACGGTCCAAATCTCGGCGCCCTTCAGTGCGCCACCTCGAAACGATCCCAAGGATAAAAATATCATCCTCTCGTCCGTCTCGGCCTCCGTCAAAGGAAGGCAATCCGCGTACACTGAGAGTCGTACGCCCCCTGGAGCTTATCTTCTCCCGGGCATGCTTGGACCAAGAATGCATGGCCGGATACGCCCGAACGTACTCCGGGCCGGGCCGCCGCCACATCGTGACGATGGAAAAACTCCAATGCCCATACTGCGAAAGGTAAAAATCCAATCAATCCAAAGGCAAAAGAAAAGTGCGTGCTCAAAAAAAGGGGGAAAGCAAAAGAGAGCTTATACCTCCGTGGCAAACTCAAAGCAATACAAGGAGCTCACGGCCTTCCCATTGTACCTATCGAGAGCAAAGTAAAGCTCTGCCGGCCCGGCCTCTCCCAGAGACATCTCCAGGCCATCTCCATGTCCTCCAAGGACCTCGGCAAGGCAAAGGCGCCGTCCCCTCGGCATGTCCAAAGAGGGTGCTCGAAAAAGCAAACCACAAGAAGGCCCCGGCAATCGATGGCGCCTATCCTCTCCTCCCGGCCTCATAGCTCACAATGGTCTCCACAATCTTCCCGTAGACCACCGCATACTCCATCCCCATCCCCTTTTTGGGAATCGGGAAAATCCCGAAGAGCACACGGATCCGCATTGCTATAGCCATCCCGCCACTCAATGCTGCGTCCATTGAAGGACAAACCCGTGATCGCAGCATAGTCGGAAGGCGTAACCGTGGCCTCGCCCCAGAAGAAGTGAAACGTGTGGGTCGCATCCCACCAGTGTTGCGCCAAAGCAAACATCAAGCCCTTGCTCTTAGGGAACTTGACCAGTCCCCTCAAGCACTCAACAAACTCCCAAAGCCCAGTCTCAACAACAATCTGTCTCGGACTCGGCAAAGCTCCTCGGCCCGCATTCGGAAGCCGGTCCCACAAGTCAACTACAGACTCCACCGATCCTCGAGTCTTCATCTTGTTCAGCTGCTCCGTAACGTAGTTGTTTCCACCCTGCAATAAAACAAAAAAAAAAAGAGAGAAAATGTCAAAAAAAATTTGCACGAAAAAAAAAAAAAAAAAAAAAAAAGAGGCATACATATGCATCATGAAATTTCAAAAAAATTGACAAAGATAACAAAGATACAATGAGCATAGCCCCATTTTTCTCGCACAAAAAAGACAGTTTTCAGCAAATCCCAATGCATTCATCAAAAAAAAAAATCCTACATCTTACGGAAGTAAAAACTCCGTCCCATTTTCATAAAATAACATGCATACATTCATCGAAAAAAAAAAATGCATTCCTACGGAAGTAAAAACTCCGTCCTATTTTTCATAAGACATGCATACATGCATTCATCAAAAAAAAAATGCATTCCTACGGGAGTAAAAACTCCGTCCCGTTTTCATAAAATAACATGCATTCAATCAACGGGAGGAAAAATCCGTCCCACTTTTCAAAAAAAAAATCAAAAAAAACATACAAGATCAATATTCAAATCACAATTTTCGAATTTACAAAAAAAAATGGCGAAAAAGCCAATTCTTTCTCCAAGCAAAATGCATATTTTGGGATACCCATATACTCATTACAACATGCAAAGCATCAAAATCAAGATTCAAAGCCAAGAACATCAATCATTCAAATTTTCAAAAAAAAAAAAATTTCAAAAATCACCCAAAATTCAATTTCAAGCAAGAAATCAACAAAGGGAATGAAAAGATTCGAAGTATACCGTTCGGAGACTCGGATCAGAAGCCCAATGTTGCCAAGCATCGGGGTAGGGCTCCTCCGCAATCGATTGCGAAAGAGTATAATGCCTCCTCATCCGGACGAGCTCCAATCGTCTCTCCGCCACCGGGCCACGTCCTTGGCCTTGAAAAGCGCCTTCCTCGTGTTCCATTGCTCGAAAAATCAAAGAAAATGAAGGATTTTCGAAGCTTTCTTGGCCAAAAATGGTGAAATCCTCGGTTCTCTCTCTCTCTCTCTCGTAAATGCAGAGAATTTCAAAAAATCTGAATGGGGAAGGAGAAGGACGTTGGCCCTCATTAATACCCCCTGACTTTCAGGTCCTCTCCGCGCGGATAGGATTGTCAGGGTCAAAATGACCCTTTTGCCCTTTAAAAATCCAGGACTCTGCAGTTTGGTCCCCAACTTGACAGAGTTAACCAAAGTTAACCAAAGTCAGCCCCTTGTCAAGAAAATTACCAACGGCAGTCAAACGTAAGACCGATTTCCCCGAGAAAGATAACGAGATCCCGTATCTTTCATCAAAATCATCCAACGGCAGTCAAACATAAGTCCGATCTCTCCGAGAAAGATAACGAGATCCCGTATCTTTCATCAAAATTACCAACGGCAGTCAAACGTAAGACCGATTTCCCCGAGAAAGATAACGAGATCCCGTATCTTTCATCAAAATTACCCAACGGCAGTCAAACGTAAGACCGATCTCCCTGAGAAAGATAACGAGATCTCGTATCTTTCATCAAAATCATTCCCCGGCAGTCAAACGTAAGACCGATTTCCCCGAGAAAGATAACGGAATCCCGTATCTTTCATCAAAATTACTCCCGGCAGTCAAACGTAAGACCGATTTCCCCGAAAAAGATAACGGAATCCCGTATCTTTCATCAAAATTACTCCCGGCAGTCAAACGTAAGACCGATTTCCCCGAGAAAGATAACGAGATCCCGTATCTTTCATCAAAATCTTCCCCGGCAGTCAAACGTAAGACCGATTTCCCAGACAAATACGTCTGATTTTCCCCAGCAAAGGCTAACAAAATCCCCAGCAAAGTTAACGGAATCCCAAAAGCCAACGAAATCTCGAGAAGATCTCGATTCCCCGCTAGGGATACGTAGGTAGCCTATCATTAGGTCCAGCCCCTCGACCAAAATGGTCACCCTTTCCTTCGGCAGCAGACAAAGTCCACCAAAAGGCCATTTCACAATCAAGGTTCGAGGCACCTAAAAACGCCATCTCCAAGGTCCGAGGCACCTAAAAAGCCATCATCTCCAAGGTCCGAGGCACCTAAAAAGCCATCATCTCCAAGGTTCGAGGCACCTAAAAGCCATCATCTCCAAGGTTCGAGGCACCTAAAACGCCATCTCCAAGGTTCGAGGCACCTAAAACGCCATCTCCAAGGTCCGAGGCGCCTAAAAAGCCATCATCTCCAAGGTCTGAGGCACCTAAAAAGCCATCATCTCCAAGGTTCGAGGCACCTAAAAGCCATCATCTCCAAGGTTCGAGGCACCTAAAACGCCATCTCCAAGGTTCGAGGCACCTAAAACGCCATCTCCAAGGTTTGAGGCACCTAAAACGCTATCACTAGGAAAGCAATAAATCGCAATCATCCCCAGCAGAGCGGGTAGCCACCAGACCGAAAAGGGTCATTCCTGTCCCCAGCAGAGCGGATAGCCACCAAACCGAAAATGGTCATTCCTATCCCCAGCAGAGCGGATAGCCATCAGACCGAAAATGGTCATCTCTTACCCCCAACAGAGTTTCTCTCTCAAAGAACCGACTGCGCATTAACTCGCTCATCGTGTTCGAGGCACCTAAAACGCCATCATCTCCAGGGTCAAAGACCCGAACTACGGCCGGCTTGATTCCTCTTAAGGACACGTAGGTAGCCTATTAAATAGGTTCAGCCACTCGATCACTTGATCATCCTGCCAAATATGAAGCCTTACTCTTATCGACGACCCCGCTTCCTTCGAAAGCACCGTCGCCGAGGGGCTACTGTAAGTGGTCCAATTTGAGCTTGTTAGTATTTTCGTTAGAAAATTAACGAAAGTTTTAACATTCCTAACATTTCCTAACAATCCTAACTTTTCTAACAAAGCAAGGGCAAAGTGGGCATTGTTATTTAAGGTTAAACCTCAAAAAGAATCTTAAAAAGCAAAACAAAGGAAGAAAACCAAAAATAGAAGTGGCTGGAACATAAACTGGCTGTTTAATTTGAATTTTCAAAAGATTATTCTTCCTGTCCAAAGCCTGGAGCTGCATTTAATGAACAGTGCACGCTACCAACCTTGTCCGCGCGGATACCTTTGTCATTTCAGGAGGGCTATAAATTGAGCCCTCCAGTCACAAAAATAAGGAGCCACAACACAATTTGCACTGAACCTCTGGCGAAATATAGAGAGAAAACAGTGAGAATTCACTTGAATTGTCACCATTTTCTCTTGAATCTTTCCCAACTCACACTCACTCTAAAATTCAAACCCTAAACACATTCAAGCCTTGAACCCATTCAAACACAAACTCAAGGAAGATAGGTATAACCTCCCTCTTCTTATCCTAAATTCTCTCATCCATGCATGCATTTGCAAACTACAAAATGTAGTTCATTCATCTTTTGCCTTAGATCTAAGAAGATCACCATGGAAGTCCATCTCCATGGATGATCTTCTACCAAGATCAACATTATTTTCAAGTTCTCTTACTTTCTTGCAAAGAAAACACATTTTCAAAACCCTAAAAAACATTTTCAAGCATCAAATCTCATTTTCAAAGGATAAAAATCCCCTTCCCAAGCAAATGAAGTGCTTAGTCCTAATGTACCCCAAGGATGGTTTGGTATAGTTGATTCACCACTAAAATGTCAAGTGATCACTAACCAAAACCTAGGGAAATGGGGACAAGCATGGATGCAAAACCCCCCTTTAAATCATATTTTCTTTCTTGAGAAGTTGCTGTCCAGTAGCAATTTTCCAAGATCCTAGTCCATTGTCTTAATTTTTGGACACAGATAAACTTGGAATTTAGTGTTGACTACAAAACACTTTTTGTGGCCAACATCCAGAGCTTTCCATACATATTTTTACTTTATTTTTTGGATGAGTAAAACTCCTCTTTTCAAATTTTCTTTTAGAGGCTAGTTCATCAGCTTCTGGAAATCCAGATTGCATATCTGAGATTTCCAGAAGGTTTTGACCCCTCAAATATTCTCCAAAATGGAAAATTCCTTCGTACAAATCTTATTTAAGGTGTGTGGAACAACTTTCATTCTCTGAGTTTATCCAGATTATGAAGTTTTAAGACCCTTGAATCCATTTCAAAATCAAAGGTCCACTGCCTTTTTCATTCTGGCAGAAGTGGCTCTCAACTTCAAAAGGTCTTTTGAGTACCAAATATCAATCCAAAAATCTTCCAAAAAATCATGGGATCAGTTTAAAGTCTTAAAAAGATATCCCAATTTTTACTTTTCTGAGTTTCAAATTATTTTGGCCAAAACACACACACACACACACAAATGATTTTCAGCTTGGAAGACTCGTTTTACGAGGCATTCCGGGTGCACACTAACGTCCTTCCCGGCGTGTAACATGACCTCCGAACTCAAATTTCTGATCTCGGGCTTTTTTCAAAGTTTTGGCCCTTAAAACAAAAATGGCGTGGCGACTCCGTTCTTTTTCCCGGGTTTTATTTGGTTTTTTTCAAAGAAACGCGAAAAATCGAATTTTTTCCCGCGAAATGGCGACACATCATCACAGCAGTGTACAGGCCGCAATGTAACGGTCAGGCGGAGGCGGCCAACAAACAGATCATTGTCACTTTGTGGAAAAATTTGGAATGAAGAGGTGGAGCTTGGCTCGAGGAGCTGCCTATAGCCCTGTGGTATGTGCGAACAACTGTGAAGGGTTCAACGGGGGAAACTGCATTCGCCCTTACTTATGGATCGGAAGCCATGGCGCCGGCCGAGATGGCGTTGCCGACTTACAGGGTTACTTATTACGATGAAATGAGAAACGTGCAAAGGCGATGCAATGACCTAGATTTGGTTGACGAAAAGAGAATGTATGCAAGAATGAAAATGATCAACTACAAGCAAAAAATGAAATCCCAGCATGATAGGCGAGTTAACAAAAGATCCTTCAGCGTTGGAGATTGGGTTCTGAGGAGTATGGAGGTAGCTGGAGCCAAGCCCGGATTTACCAAACTGAATGAGAAGTGGGAAGGACCATTTCAGATATCGGGCGTGGTGCGAGAAGGGACTTATAGATTGAGAAAGCAGGATGGAGAAGAGTTGAAGAACGCTTGGAGCGTCGACCACCTCAAGCGATTTTATCAATGAAGCCGCAGCAACCTTGTTTTGTTTCCTTTTGATTATTTGCCATAGATCACAAAAGTTGTATAACTTTTTCTGTCTTTTTGATTGTCGCTAGCAAGGAGAAGTTATGTAAAATTTGTCAATCTGAAGGCATGTAAATTTGTATATAGTATGAAAGAAATGTGGAAGTATTTTCATCATGATTGTCGCAGAATTAATAATTTGTAAAACTGATGATTTCCTTCTTGGTTGATGGTTGTATGAGCCAGGCCAAAAGGGATGCCGCCAAAGTTCAAAGATGATGGCCAAAAGGGATGCCGCCAAAGCTCAAAGATGGTGGCCAAGAGGGATGCCGCCAAAGTTCAAAGATGGTGGCCAAAAGGGATGCCGCCAAAGCTCAAAGATGGTGGCCAAGAGGGATGCCGCCAAAGTTCAAAGATGATGGCCAAAAAGGATGCCGCCCAAGTTCAAAGATAATGGCCAAGAGGGATGCCGCTAAAGCTTGAAGATGGATGGCAAAGAGTTAGCGAAAGGGGAGACCACCTGGGGAATACGAGGCTCAGGAGTCGAACCTTGCGACTTGGAGATAATGGTTCCACTTCGCGGTGCCTGGAGATAGTGGTTTCAGGCACATAGAAAAGTCCCGGCTTTTTAACGGGCGAGAAAGGGGAGATCACCTGGGGACAACGAGGCTCAGGAGTCAAACCTTGCGACTTGGAGATAATGGTTCCAAGTCGCGGTGCCTGAAGATAGTGGTTTCAGGCACATAGAAAAGTCCCGGCTTTTTAACGGGCGAGAAAGGGGAGACCACCTGGGGACAACGAGGCTCAGGAGTCGAACCTTGCGACTTGGTGATAATGGTTCCAAGTCGCGGTGTCTGGAGATAGTGGTTTCAGGCACATAGAAAAGTCCCGACTTTTTAACGGGCGAGAAAGGGGAGACCACCTGGGGACAACGAGGCTCAGGAGTCGAACCTTGCGACTTGGAGATAATGGTTCCAAGTCGCGGTGCCTGGAGATAGTGGTTTCAGGCACCTAGAAAAGTCCCGGTTTTTTAACGAGCGAGAAAGGGGAGACCACCTGGGGACAACGAGGCTCAGGAGTCGAACCTTGCGACGTGGAAATAATGGTTTCAAGTCATGGTGTCCTGGAGATAATGGTTCCAGGCACCAATAAAAATCCCAAAATTTTTATGGGCAAGAAAGGGGCGGCGACTTGGAGATAATGGTTTTAAATCGCCAAACCTTGAGGCACAAGGCACAATTGTCGCTACAAAGAAAGCTATTCACAAGGTATGTCGCCTCTAAACCTAACAATTTAGTAAGGCTGCCTAAAGACAAGCCTCACTCTTTTGAAGGGAGTAGTATGTATATAGATAAGAGTAAGGGAAGAGAGTCTTCGATGAACTATCGAAGCAAAATTGGCGACATTCCAAAGATAAATGTAAAACAAGTAAAAATAAATAGATTAGCGACAATCATGGTATAGAGTTGAAGTCGCTCTGCGACATTCAAATAGTTAAAATAAGCATCAAAGAGCACTCGTGACAATCAAAGAACAAAGCGAAAATCGTCAATAGTAACATCTAAGTTGTTATAAAGCAAAAGGTTAAAAAAGCCATGTATAAAGGCCGTTTAATGTTGTCGCAAACTACCCTAACAATTAAGTAAGGCTGCCTAAAGACAAGCCTCACTCTTTTGAAGGGAGTAGTATGTATGTGGGTGAGTATGATAAAGAAATCTTTGATGAACTATCAAAGCGAAAAATGGCAAATAGGCGGAATAAAGCAGAGATATAAAGTCGCAAACCGCGATATCCAAAAGATTGTTAAAAAGTTATCAAGTCATAGAAACCGCATTCTCGCGGCCTCGCAAAAAGAGAATAGTTAATGTTAAGTCGCAAAACGCGACATCCAAGTTAAAAAGCGGGAAAGACAAGAAAATAAATTGTTTAGTACAGACTTGAGTCAAATAAAGATTGTTTCATAAAATAAAATTGTTCAGGAAGCGGGATCATCAGGGTTGTCGTCGGAAGCTGAGGGAGAATTTGTTGCGGCTTGAGCAATAAGCGCAGCTTGGGCGGCATCCTTAGCGGCTTTATGAGCTATTGCCTTCTCGCCGATCAAGTCAGTCCAGAGAGCTATTACATCCGGGTTGGCCAAGGCGGGAGCAGTCCACACAGGTTTACCAAGAAGCTTATCCTCAGCAGCTAGTTCGGCGAGTTCGTCTTTGTCGTACGGAACCAAGCTATGACCCAAAAGACTAAAATCTCTAAACATGGTTTCGGAACCCCATTTAGCGATCAAGTCAGGAGTGATAGCTGGAATGTCGCCAGAACTTGCCGCCGCGGCATGCATGCACTGAATGAGTGCTTTATCGTATAAATCCATAGCATCTGCCTCAGCTTTAATTTTGTTTTCGTCAATGGTAGCCTGGAGTCCCGCGATCACCGTCTTGTTATCAAGATTGCTTTTTACTGAGGCCGCCAAATCTGCCGCCAAAAGTTTTTGTTGCTCTTCAAACTTGGTTTTCTGGCTTTCCATCTCGCGGCGGAGATCCTTTTCAGTTTGTTCGAGCTTGGCCTTATCTTCCTGCAGAGCAGCAATATACTGTTCTCGCTCAACAAATTTTGCCTTTATCTTCTCCCTCTCCGCACGAATTCGTTTTAAATCCTTCTCCTGGCTTTCCAAATCGAGGTAAGCTTTGCTGCAACGGTTCCTTAACCCATAAAGTATGGTTGAAATCTGTGAAAGGAAGGGGGTAAGGCGAAAGTAAACTAAAAGGGAAAGCTAGGGACAAAGTATCACTTACCCCTGCGAGATGGAAGCCCGCATCGTTGGCGGCATAATCTTCATTCAAATTCTCATATTCTCTAACACGCTGAGGAACGCATGAGCGCTGGATGATGCCGCCCCCAAGCATATTATAGTCCTGGTCGACTGACCGGAGATCAAGGTCGGGGAGGTCAGGGACGGCACCAATCTCGGTGCTCAAAGCTAGAAGACTGGCATTATCAGTTGGCATTTTGAAGCCCGCTGTTAACCAACTGGCGAGCTTGGTCTCAGAAGGACCGGCATCAACAGAAAGGTGGCCGGTATGCTCAGAAGGCTCATCCTCAATGGTGCGGGATCGCTTGCTGGGGCGAGAAGGAGGACTTTGCAAATCTCCAGTAGATCCGGTCGTCGCAGTGACATTAGTAGTCAAAGGTTCAGTGCTCGAAACATTCTGAGTCTCAGGATCAGCTTCATCCATCAAATGTAGCCCAGACCCATGAGATAGAGTCCTGGGTTTGGGTGGTTTGCGGGATTTGGTGGCAGCGGCTTTCCCAGCGGCTCTCCCTGCAGCAGCAGCATCCCGCTCTTTGGAAATGGCATCAGAGTCGTTTCCATGAGCAGAGGTAGGGGCGATTTTCTCCGCAGATTGACTAAGGGAGGCTTGACGGGTTTCGGCCAACCTTTTGCGGCGGCCATCCATACTGGAGAGAGCTTCACGGCGCTGTGCGAGCGACATGTTCCTGAATTCTGCGAGAATAAAAAGGAAAGTTATTATAACAGGGAAAGATATCGTAAATAATAGGAATAAACAAAACAAAATTAGAGGCGAGAATACATACTGTATACGTCATACATAGCTGTACAACAATAATCGTCTTTTTGGCAGGGCTCACACTCTGAATCAAAGCGACCTTTAGAATGAAGGTCCCAGCAGGGATAAGGGGTATGAATGATCGTCACGCGAGATTCATTGTTCGGGAGAGGGAATTCGGGAAAGCCAGCTTCCCGCAGAAGAGCCGGGTTAGAAAGAATTTCCCGCCATGAAAACAGAGCCAAGCCAGTATCTGATGCCTCGGCCAAGACTTGGAGGATTCTTTCTTTGAGGCGAGAATCCCCAGAAATTAAGGCTTGTTTGGTCAAGATTTTTGGATTGATTTCACTCAAGTCGCCACCGTCATGCGACCAGCCAATGCGAGAAGTAATTAACAGTGGCTTTGATTGCCAATTATGTACTTTGCTAAGGAGGGGAGTGAGAATTTTTTGTTGCCTGTATTTGATAGATAAGCGTTTTTCGACTACACCTTCTCGCTGAGAGACGGAGGTATAGCCGTCGAAGAGATGAACGAATAAAGGAAGAGAAGGCTCGTGTTTCAGGAATCGACAAATGACAATATAACTCACCAAAACTCGAAAAACATTGGGATGAAGATCCACAATGGCGGCTTGAGCATGGTGAAGGAATTCGGAAATAAAGGGGTCCAGAGGGAGTCTGAGACCGGCCTCAAACTGCGAGACGTACGCTATGACCCCATCAGTTCTTTGTCGCATTACAGCTAGGCTTTCATCGTCATTGTACGGCTCAATGCGATAAACATTATGGTCAATGCCGTACTTTTGGTGAATAGGGGTCTGAATGTTAGAAGTTGAGGTACTGGTTGTCACAAGGGCGGTAACATTTGGTTGCTCAGAAGAAACCTGGGCTTCAGAGGAAAACGGGGCTTTAGAAGAGGTTCCCGCGGCAAGAGTATCAGAGACATCATGATCAGAGGAAGAGTTGGCGGAAGACATCTCTTTTTCCTCGCCTGAGCTGGATTGGACCTGTTTAGAGAAGTGACTACGTAAATTGGGAGCCGCGGGATTGTGAGTATCAGAGAAATCAGATTCAAAGCGGGAATGGTAGAAAGAACAAATGTATGAACACAGTTCAAAGGTATTGTGGAAGGTTTGCATTGGGGCAGACTTAGATAAAAAGGGGGACCTCTAATTTCTAAAGTGCTAAGGACAGCGGCTTCAGCGTCATGTCGCATAAGCATAAGATTCAGATCCTCGCACGGGATCCTAGCCCATGTCCCTACTTCAACCCTATAGTATCCCCCCGTGTGTAAGCTTCGGCCAAAACGGATGGCTCGAGTACAACATTTGGTTCTCGCCATAGTGCAAGATAACTAAAACAGAAATAAAGAGCGGGAATTAAAGAAGATGCGGGAAATCAAGTTGAAGAATACCTGGAAAAGTTGAAGGGTTGATTGAAGTGACGAAAGTGATGAACTTGGCCGGAGATTTTGGCCGGAATCTTCAAGGAAATGAAGAAGTTGGTCAAAAAGGCACCCAGAAAGCTCAAATTTGAAGAATGGTGACCGTAAAAACACTAATACCAAAGAAATTTGGAAAATAAACGGTAAAATCGGTAGGAAATAGAGATTTTTCTCAAAATATTTCGCCGGAAAACAGAGAGAAAATGGTGGGCGGAATAACTGGAAAGTGAGAAATGTGGGACGGTGGACTAACCTTAGCACGATGAAGGCGAAAGGACGCTGTGGAAACGAAAGGGCGTTTGAAATTTCCTAGAAAAATGACGATTCAAATTTTAAAACTCCCTCCTCTTTAAATGAGGTTATTTAATAGAGGAGAGCACGCGAACCGAGGGGCTGTACGGACCTGGTGAACCGTCCTAGTCCATCAACCCTGGCGTGACACGTGGAAGCACATGTGTCACTTAAATATCCCAATCTCGCTTCTGACGGAGTGGCGAGATTATGAGCCCGCGCAACCTGATGAATTTCTCGCCTGGATCATGAATAATCCAGGTCTCGAAATTGGGGGCTTCTGATGCGATATTATAAAATGTGATTGGGCCTAAGATCAAATGGGCCCAAAGGCAACATAATGGGCCTAATAAAGTAATGGAATAAAGGTCCCATTAATGTATATTGACCATAAGTATGGCCCAGTGGCGGGAAGGCCCTTGCGAGATGGGTTCATCCCGCTTAGAGACATAGGGAAGTGAATAAGGCGAGGCAGACCCCTGGTAATTGGCGTGAACAGTGGAATCCTTACGGCGAGAATCATAGTGACCATGCTAAGTCGCACCCTGGACACAGCCGCCTGAAAGCCTGTTGTTGCTTGAGGCTTAGGCTGAAGGACATCCCGCTTCGGTGCTCTGCAGTTCACTGTAGATTGATTTGACCAGGTGAACAGTGAAATCCCACTAATGGAAAAGTGGTTGGAAATCCCTTGTGGATGATTGACACGTATCCCCCATGTGCAAGGCACATGGGGGCTTGAGGGTATAAAACTAGAGGAATGGCTCATTGGGAACCAGGTCTATCTCTCTCTACTCTCTCTCTCTAAAGCTTCCATTGATACACTGTCCACCTTGAACTACTGACCTCATTCTCACGCCGGAGGGGGTTCGCCGGAGTCACCCCCGGCCTAGTTAACGTGCTTTCTTGTGTGTAGGCTACCCATTTAGCAAGGAAGGAGCCGGTGTATCCCATTTTATTCAGTCCCTGTGCAACCAAATTTTCCCATGGTAGCAGCACAAGCAGAAATTTTTCTGGAAAGCGCTATTCAGACTTATTTGTAATAAGATATTTTGTAGTACCTATTATATTACTCCCTCGGTCTCTAAAAGATTGTCCTGTTGTACATTTTGCAATTATTAAGAAAGAGCTTCACCTTCTTGTACCTTAGTGGATTTGCACTAACATTCATGTCTAAGTTTAGAAATGAAACATACTTTTTGAGACAAGTCAAAATGGCAACTGGGACAATCTTTCAGGGACGGAGAGAGTATTAGTTCTTCCATTCGAAACAAAGAAAAAAAATATAACTTCTGACATTTTTATTTTATTTTAATGATCTTATCATTTAATAAATGTTGCTCTCTCTATATCAATAATGTCCGATCAAGTGGTAGTAAGATTAAGGCGATAAAGTAAGTTAAATTGTCTCTAAAAATATAAAGATCCTATGATACTTTTTGATATCAAACTAGCACTCCCTAACCCGTGCCAATGGCAACGGACAGTATGCATGGATGATCAAGCAAAAAAAATTAAAAGATAAACACCATTAAAATTACCCAATGTCTCAAAATTCATGAAAATAGAATAGCAAACAATCACAAACTATAAATTTATATTGCCTAAGTTTATTCTTAACTCTTGCATCAATTTGAAAGTATATGAAAATTCAAATGTTAGATTGAAGTATCAAACTGAAAATGTGAAAGAATCTAAATGTGAATAATAACAAATAGAGTAGCAAACAATCACAAACTATAAACATATACTCCCTCCGTCCCACGTCATTGTGAATCATTTTTCCGGACACAATTATTAAGAAATATTATTAAGATAATGAAAATGTGTGGTAGGAAATGAAGAGAGAGAATGAGTGGAGTTAATAGTAGGTTGGTTTAATAAATTGTATGGTGAAAAATGAAGAGAGAGAATGAGTGGGTGGGGTAGGGTAGGGTGAATATAAAATAATAAATTTATTTCCATTTTGAACAGTTTGCATTCACGTGGGACGGACCAAAATGGAAATAAGTTTGCATTCACGTGGGACGGAGGGAGTATTGCCTAAGTTAATCCTTAACTCTTGCATCAACTTGAAAGTAAATGAAAATTCAAATGTTAGGTTGAAGTATCAAACTAAAAATGTGAAAGAATCTAAAAGTGCACAAATAACAACAAATGTTCAAATTTAAGGTATTTACCATAAGGAATGAAAGGTAGAGTAATATGCAGATTAGATAATGTAGAAAACTTCAACCTCAACCTTTATAAACTATTGTATATACTACCTAGAGTTAAGGAAACAAATTACAATTACAAAGGGAAATTGATAACGAAGAAAAGCAACTTAATATTACAATAACAGAGTATAAATTATGCGTTGACCGTAAGAAGTTTGCTACTAAAAAACTTTTTGGTGTCGATGGAAAATTGAAAAGTGCATGAACTGATTTATGTGGTTGAAACCCTAAACAGTACACCTAGATTTTATAAGTTTATATGCTTTTAGAAAATCAGTTTTGATGCATCATTTGGGCACCTATAGTGGAAAAGCAAGTTCTACTAAATAGCTAGAGTAAGTAGTAATGGCGTTGTTTTACCTCTGACTCGGGAAAATACAGTTTTCCTTCTTTTTGCAACATCAGAGACATGTACATTAGCAAAATGGAAATCGTGTGGGCTAGCAAAATATGTGCTTTGAGTAGCTCAAGCGATAACTTTTGCCTTACCCCACAACACTTTACCTTGAATAATAGTGATGACATTCACACTCCTAACAAAATCACCTTTCTTAATAATCAAAAAGACAAAAATGAGACTTTTAATTTCAGACAAAAGGAAATCACACACAAAAAATTATCATGTCTGTTTATTATTGTTGTTCTTCTTTAAAAAAAATAAAAAAAAATAAAAGTAGTAACTGCTTAATTGAGGTCGTAGATCTTAAAATCAAAATTTGCAATAATAGTATTAATCACAAACAAACTACATAGGAAAAACATAAATAATTAATTATTTATACGGGTGAGATGTGACATGTGAATGCACACAATTAGTAACCGACCCATAGAAGATGGAGAGGGCCAAACAGCTATATATTTATATGCGAGACTCCAAGCATTAATTGTAACCTATGCTTGAGATAAATCAACAGATGATGTCCAAGTTCATTACATGGAGATTGTTCATGTTTATACACTCACTAAGAGAAACACTTGAAGTAAACTTCTCATTTCACACATAGGGTGTATACTTCCAGATAGCTACTCCAGAATATGAAAGGACTGGATAGATAGCTACTCCAGAATATGAAAGGACTGGATAATCTTCACTTTGGATTAAGATATAATTTTTTTTTGACCTAACCTATCAAAGATATTACTACTTAACCCACAAACAAATAACTTAGCATATTCGGGTTTGAGTTCAATTCCTTTAATTTTTGAATATACCAAATTCAATTTCTTTTTCCTATCCAAGGCAATTTACCTCAGGTCTAGTGCACTGGGATAGGTTCATGATTTCCCAACTCAGATGGATTTGTATAAAACAATGATTTGTTTTCAGTAAAATCATTTAGTTATTATGTTTAGTCATTTGCTGAAGCTTCTCAAGGGCCCTACTTATCTTATCTGATTTCCTGAAAGAAGCAATAGTATTAGGAGTAACCTGGAAATGCCAAAACAGACGATAGAGATCTCAAACTCTTGTTTTTTTTTTTATAAGTACAGAGCGTATGTATGAATTGGCCAAACAAATGAAAATAATTGGGACCTCTTGCAAAAAAGTGAAACAACATCATCACCCATGATTAAGAAGCATGCATTCTGTAATCTAAAACTAAGAATTTGTAGGGTGTCTACAGTCAAGAAAAATATATGCCCATAGTGACGAACACTGAATAACAAAATAACTCATGCAATTTATATGTCAACTTCTTATCAATAATTTCACTTAGTACCTCTCATTTGTCAAAAGAAAATAAACCACAAAAAGATCATCATATGTTTCTATGAATCATTCACACACTGGATATAATTAAATCAAGTATAACTAAATAAGTAAGATGTCAAAGAAAATTTCAATACCAGGAGGAATGCAACATATACCGAGAAGGCTAAGGCGTGTATGAAATGTGATTACAGAATGAAAGATTATCCATGGTGGTATTTTTTGTCCCCAGTAATTGCTCCCTTTTTGATTTATAAATTATACAATACTTCAATCAACAAAAATCATATAAAAGTAGCAATGTTTGCTCCCTTTTGGATTTATAAATTGTACAATACTTCAATCAACAAAAATCATACTATAAAAGTAGGAATGTGAAAGTGTGAAATCACTAACCAAACTAAATTGGCCGAGAAAAAAGGGCTGCCATCAAATTTGGAATGAGACCACACCCAACTCTAATCAGAACAATTGAAACACATAATTATCTATAAATTAAAGGGCTACATAACCAAATTGAACTGACTACATCAGTAAAGGAGGAAGCATGCCCTTAATCGGGGAAGTGAGAGTAGCCCTAGAGCTCAAGCCGAGAATCAATTTATAGGATTAGAACCTAAATAAGATAAATCATAAGCGGGTGAAGGAGAGGTGGCAAAATTATTTTGGGATCCGAAAAGAAGAGATCAACAACGGTTTTAGGTCAATTGGTTTTTTATGGTTGGGAAGTTAAAAACTGTTTTTTTTTTTTTTCTTCAGATTCAATCCTAGCCGTCTTTTCTCATATTGAATTTCAGGCACTCATTATGTGGTGGTTATTCTTGAGTTATATTGTAATATAGATGATTTCAGATGTAGTCTAAAAATTTATTATAGATCTCAATTATAATTTTAATATTTGAAAAAAATGAAATGCTATTTTTGTAACCAAATGATTTTTAGATGTAATTCCAACCTTTACCATCAGATCTCAATTATAATTTTAATATTTAGAAAAATGAAAATTTTCTCAATTTCAGAGGCCTTTTATAGAATCGTGTTACAGAAAGATTTGAGTATTACAACGATGATGACGCTATATAAGAATTAAGAACACGACACGCAACACACCATTTAGTCTTGACAAAGAGTACTTAATTACAATTAGCAATAGAAACATGAATGGTTTTATGGTTTTAACCAAATTTAGAAAGATCATCTATTTTCCTTAAAAATCAAAAACCACGATTTTCAATTTGTTAACAAAACCACATTACCGTACAAGGAGCCTACCTTGTCGCATTTAACATATAATAAATCTAATTTTGCACAAATTAAAAGACCCTTACTTGTCATATTTAAGCAAGTGTATAGTACAAGTTTTCAAAAGAATAACTCAGTGGTAAAGTCGCACATCTCATGTACGTTTAGCTTTAGAGTTCGATCCCTTTTCTCATTTCTTGCCGTAAAACATTGTAAAAAATAAAAAAACAAGTGTATACATGATTTGACCTTACCTAGGTAGAAATGTAATGTAATATACATTGAATGAGAGATCAACTCACACATGTCATTTATTTTTGGCTTAATAAATTAGTGAAATTTATCTTAAACTTCAACTTTTGCCACGTTTAATTACGTGTAAAGACTTAAGTAAATTTTTAAGATAATTTTATTTTTTTGAAAATTACCTCAATTATTTAATTATCTTTCATTGTCAATTCTAACCACTTTTGGGGAACAATTAATGGTGAAAATAATGAATTTATAATTAAACTGTGACAAGTGTCCTAATGATATCACGACTTCATTTGGATTGTCGTAAAAACATCGACACTTATGGTTGCCCTTTGAGAAAACAGTAAGGTTTATGAACATAATTAATTCATTTTTGACCTAAAGTTATAATTAACGTTATTTCCGCTTAAGTAAAGTGTTTTTATTTTGTGAGATAAACTTAAATATTTTGTGAGATAAACTTAAATAAATATCATCTTCACTTTTAGATTTCAAAGTTTTACTTGATCCATATTTTTATTTAAAATAACTCACACAATTTTCAATGGCCTTTCCAACTGTACTGATCTTTACACGTATTGATATCTTAAATACTCCCTCCGTCCATTTACAATGTTCACAGTTACTGTTTACACGTTGATTAAGGAGGGATTATTATATTGAAAGTGTTGTGAGTGTGAAAGTAAAATAGGAGAGAGAATGAGTGGAGGGAATAGTAAATTATAATGGTGTTGTGAGTATTAAAATAATGTAGGAGAGAGAATGAGTGGAGGAAATAGTAAATTATAGTGGGTTAGGGTTAATATTTTAATAATATAAAGTTTCCATTTTAGGAAAGAAACAAAGTGTGAACCATGTAAATGGACGCCCAAAATAGAAAGTGTGAACCATGTAAATGGACGGAGGGAGTATACAAATATTTAGTAATTATAATAAATCCAGATGTCTTAAATCAGAAGAAGAGCAAGATTACGACCGTAAATTTGGAAATCCTTATTTGCAGAGAAAAAGAGTTGGGAGGGTGAAAATTTGTGCGTCAACATTGTTGGGTATCAACTCAAATTCCACATCGACAATTGAAAAAAGAGTTGTCTAGTATAAAAATGTGTCCATCCACTTTATTAGTAAGAGGCCTTTTGGGAGATGACCAAAAAGCAAATCCGTGCGGGCTGAGCCTAAAACGAATAATATCTTACTAATGTGGAGTGGTAGGGATGGTCGCGATTCCAACAACAAACATTTGGTGATAAGTATAAGAAATGCTGACTTCGTTTTTACTCAATGCAATTTAGAAGGGAATTCACTTTTATTACTATTTTGAAATCGTGAGTTTTATGGAAACATGTTTATGTTTCCTTATTTAAAAAGATCTTTATTATGGTAAGTAGATTTTGGGACTTTCATGGAGATTTATAAGTATCCTACTTTGACTAGGAATTGTAAATATAGTAAATATCTTTTATTTATGTACATAGTTTTATATTAGGACTAACCTACTAATATTTGATTTCCTTGTGAGTGTGTTTTATGTTTTCATATAGGAAAAGGAATCTCACAAAGGAAGATGTCGATTGCATGAAGATCTTCTCCATGGTGCACTATAAATACAAGACATTCAGCACATGGGAAGTTACGAAATTTTAGAGAGAAAATTACTCATTCTTCATTGTATTCGACATTATTGTTTTAGGTTGTGAGTGAAGGTTGTGCCTTACATCCGTAACTCACATCTAGATTTTCATAGAGTTCTCTTGTTTTACTTCTGACTAGAATAGATCCTACTTGGGAAAGGGGAGTTGTTCTTGTCGTAGAAGGTGATTAGAACTCGTTTAGTATTTTCATATTTTAGTTTTTCACTTATTTGTTTTTGTAAGAAACAAAAGTTTTTTATAGTGAAAAGTTTTTGAGCGTAAGCCTAGTTTGCTGATCACATTGATCAGTAAGCGTAAATAACTCTTGAGTTATTGCATTTAATTTGTTTTTAATTACTTTATTCCGCTGCATTATCTGTGGATGTGTGGACAGTTGTGAGACACATCTGTACTCACATCCGTTGCTTGTTGTGTGATTAAGTTTCCTAGCTACACGAAACTTTCAATTGGTATCAGAGTCAACTCTCGAAATATTACTGAGTGTTGATCCAGAAAGTGTAGTCATTATGGAATGCCAAAATCACCAAAATAGGCCTCCTGTCTTGGATGGCACAAATTATTCTCTTTGGAAGTCTAAGATGCGAAATTACATCAAAAGTATTGATGAAAGGGCTTGGATGTGTATTCTTGTTGCATGGCAACCTCCTACTGTGGAGAAAAAGCCATCTTCTGGTGTTGGTGAGTCTATTTTCGAAAGAAAACCTGAAGAGCAATGGACTCTTGATGAAATACAAGCTGCAAATTACAATTCAAAAGCTATGGGTGCTATTTCCAAACCCATGTTTTCGGGAATATGTACAAGCTTATAACAAATGAGAGTATAGCCAAAACTGCTTGGGATATTTTGCAAACTCAATGTGAGGGAGCACCAAGTGTGAAGGCTACCGGGCTTAGAATTTTAATGGATAGGTTTGAGTTACTTCGAATGGAAGAAACTGAGGACATTGTGTCATATGCTGCTAAGATTCATGAAATTTCAAATGAATGCACAAGTCTAGGAGAATCTATCTCCAATGCAAGACTTGTAAGTAAGATTTTAAGGACCTTACCCGAGAGGTTTAACATAAAAGTGGTCATGATTGAGGAAACAAAAGACACAAACACCGTAGGTCTTGACACAATCATAGGAATCTTGACCGTGTTTGAGCTTAACCGAGGCTCGGAAAAGAACAAAACACACAGCCTTGCCCTCAAAAGTGCCGCCGCTCTTCCAAAAGAGCTTGTGGAATTATCCTCTGAAATTGACAAGTCTAATCTTGAAGATGAGGATGTAGCTTTTATTTCAAAGAAATTCAGTTCTATACTGAAAAATAGAAGGATAAGCAAATTCCCTAATAGACCTACTTCCAGTACTGTTGAAAAGCCAAAACCTAGCACTGACGCTGGATTCAAGAAACCAAGCTTTGAAAACAAATCATCTGAATCTGTCCAATGTAGGGCATGTCGTGGCTTTGGTCATTATGCAAATGAGTGTGCTAACACACTTAAAAAGAAAGGAATGAGCTTAACTGCTACCCTTAGTGACAGTGAGGATGAAGAAGAAGAAGTGGCTAATATGTCTGTCTTAAACTGCCATTCTGTGTTTAATGCTTTTTCTGCAGATATAGAAGAAGATGATCCTGAAAATTCCTTGGATGTGGTCTCAGTTGTGAACACATCTGGTGTCACATCCGAACTGTTGCCGAATCAAGCTCCGTAAAAGGAGATTCAGATGATGAAGATGAAGAAAGGGACATCTCCTATGAAGAACTTTTTGCAACATACAAGGAGCTGCATACAGATTGGATGAAAAGATTGGACAAGATTGAGGTACTTGTTAAGGTAAATAAATCTCTCTCTGATAAATTAGCTGCTTGTGAAGATGAAAAACCTGTTCTTTCAAAAGAAAATGATGCTCAAAAAGATACCATTGCAAGACTTGAAGTCCTTGTGACCAAAAGAGAAGTTGACCTTGAAAAGTTCAAGAATGAATGTGAAAAAGCTGAAAATACTTTTACTAAATTAAACAAAAGTAAGATGAAAATAGAAGAAGCTTTTTCTGTGGGTTAACGTGACAAAACTGGTTTGGGTTTTGAAAATAATTTTGTAAAGGAGGGATGTGAGGCTTCTACCTCAAAAAGTGTGAAAAAACAAGCTTTTAAAGAAAAAGTCATTTTGAGTGAGAAAAGACCAAGGAAGAGGCATTACATTTGCCATTACTGCCTAGCTCCTGGTCACATTAGGCCCTTCTGTTACAAACTCAAGGCTGATAAAAAATCTGGTCACTTCAATCAGCCTCAGATGTGTGAGAAGATGTATGCACATCCTAACACACATTCTGGTAATCTGAGACCTTTGCAACCCAAAAAGAAAACTGTTAAACAGTGGGTGGCCAAACCAATTACCACCTGCAACGTTGTTTACTCTTCCCTCAAGAGTACTGTCTCTGGCTCTTGGTATTTTGATAGTGGATGCTCTAGGCACATGACTGGAAACCAAGCAGTCCTTCTTGACTATGAAGTGATTAATGGAGGGAAAGTAAATTTTGGTGGAGGTGCTCAAGGAAAGATTATTGGGAAAGGAACCTTAGATGTTAAGGGTCTCCCAAAATTGCACAATGTGTACCATGTGGAAGGCTTGAAAGCCAACCTAATAAGCATCAGTCAACTGTGTGATGATGATCTTTATGTGAAGTTTGATAAACACTTGTGTGAAGTGTTTGATAAGGATAATACCTGTGTGTTTACTGGCCCTAGATTTGCTGACAATTGTTACCAATTTAGTGACAATCTTTCTTGCCTAAGCTCAAAAGCTAATGATGTCAATCTGTGGCACCAAAAATTAGGGCATGCTAGCTGTAGAACTCTGGAAGAACTTCAAAGGTTTGAAGCTATTAAAGACCTCCCTAAACTAAACTTCAAGAACCCTGATGTCTGTGGTTCATGTCAAAAGGGAAAACAAACAAAAGCATCACATAAAAAGGTCCAACAATGCTCCACAACTAGATGTTTGGAGATGATTCACACTGATTTAATGGGACCTATTGAAGTAGAAAGCTTTGGTAGGAAAAAGTATGCCTTTGTGTGTGTTGATGATTATTCTAGGTACACTTGGGTAATATTCTTAAGAGAAAAGTCAGAAACAATTGGAGAATTCAAGAATTGGTATAAAAGGGTTAGAAATCTTTATGGTCTTAAAACTGTAAGGATTAGGTCTGACCATGGCACTGAATATGAGAATCAAATGTTCACCAATTTTTGTAATTCTAAAGGAATCGCTCATGAGTTTTCTGCACCAATCACCCCACAGCAAAATGGAATTGCTGAAAGAAAGAATAGAACCTTGCAAGAAATGGCTAGGGTCATGCTAAGTTCTAAAAACTTGTCCAAAAAATTTTGGGCAGAAGCTTTAAACACTGCTTGCCACATTGGAAATAGGGTGTTCCTAAGGATTGGTAGCACTGTCACTCCATACCAAATCTTCCTTGGAAAGAAACCAACTGTGAAATATTTTCATGTGTTTGGATGTGTTTGCTATATTCTCAATGATAGAGAATACCTGTCCAAGTTTGACTCAAAGAGTGACAAAGCAATTTTCATGGGCTATTCCACTAATAGTAGAGCTTACAGAGTTTTCAATCTCAAAACTAAGACCATTATGGAATCTGCTAATGTTAAATTTGATG
Source organism: Adenophora triphylla var. japonica (assembly GCA_022495995.1). Lineage (NCBI taxonomy): Eukaryota > Viridiplantae > Streptophyta > Magnoliopsida > Asterales > Campanulaceae > Adenophora > Adenophora triphylla. The sequence continues at coordinate 124,095 of JAFEMH010003016.1, forward strand.
ACTCACTTGATCTTAACCTCAAGACTGCTGAGGATGATATTTCAGGTTGCTTGCTGGACTGGAAGGATGAAGAAACAAAGTCTTTGAAAAATCAAAAGAAGCTTCAGTCTTGATAAACATGTTGAGCCTGATAAGGATGTAACCAAGGATGTGGACACATCTGCCTCCACATCTGAACCCACATCTGCTCCCACATCCACTCAAACTCCCGTGGCGAGGACAGGTTCCTCGATTTTGATCGGGATGATTCTCCGTAAGGTAATGTGAATGGGTGTGTGGATAGGTCAAAGGATATCCCTTCAAAAATCCAGAAAAACCACCCCACTTCACAAGTTGTGGGAGATGTGCATGCACAAGTGAGAACTAGACAAAAGGACAAAGTTGATTATAGAAAGATGGCTGGTTTATGGAGTTGCTCCTCAAAGCATACTCCCGTAAGTTTCTGTTGTTTTGTTTCAAAAATTGAACCTAAGAATGTTGCTGAAGCATTGAAAGATGCTGACTGGATTATGGCTATGCAAGATGAATTAATTCAATTTGAAAAGAATGAGGTGTGGACTCTTGTTCCTAGGCCCTCACATGGTAATGTCATAGGAACCAAATGGATTTTCAAGAACAAAACTGATGAGCAAGGTGTGATAACTAGAAATAAAGCTAGGTTAGTTGCTCAAGGTTATACTCAAATAGAGGGAATTGATTTTGAGGAGACATTTGCTCCTGTTGCAAGAATTGAGTCCATTAGGCTTTTATTAGCCATTGCTTGTTACCTCAAGATCACTCTACATCAAATGGATGTTAAGAGTGCTTTTCTAAATGGGATATTAAATGAGGAAGCCTATGTTGAACAACCTAAAGGCTTTGTGGACTCCAAGTATCCTAACCATGTGTATAAGCTGAAGAAAGCTCTGTATGGGCTAAAATAAGCCCCTAGAGCTTGGTATGGTAGTTTGACTGACCATTTACTTCAACTAGGATTCAAGAGAGGTAAGGTTGACAAAACCCTGTTTGTAAGAAAAAATAAAAAGGAGATTCTTGTGGCACAAATTTATGTAGATGATATTGTGTTTGGGTCAAATTCTGACCCTATGCTAACTGAATTTGTGGATAGCATGACTTCCACATTTGAGATGAGTATGGTTGGTGAGTTGAATTTTTTCTTAGGCCTACAGATTAAGCAATTCAAAGATGGCATGTTCATCTCACAGTCTAAATATGCCAAGAATCTTGTGAAAAAGTTTGAACTTGAACACTCTTCACATCAAAGAACCCCAATGGGATCTTCCCAAAAGCTAAGTCATGATTCAGATGGTAAGAGTGTTGATCAAACCCTTTATAGAAGCATGATAGGAAGTCTGCTTTACGTCACTGCAAGTAGACCTGACATTATGTATAGTGTGTGTCTCTGTGCAAGATACCAAGCCAACCCTAAGGTGTCCCATCTTAAAGCCTTGAAAAGAATCATTAGGTATGTGAGTTGGACTGTGAACCTAGGTCTGCATTACTCTAAATAAACAAACACCAATTTGGTTGGGTACACTGATTCTGATTGGGCTGGAAATAGTGATGATAGAAAGAGTACCACTGGTGGATGTTTCTACCTAGGAAATAACCTTGTGTCTTGGTATAGTAGAAAGCAAAATTGTGTGTCCTTATCCACTGCTGAGGCTGAATATGTTGCCCTTGAGAGTTGTTGCACACAATTGCTTTGGATGAATCAAATGTTGAAAGATTATGGATTGAATAGCAAAGTTTTGACTGCTTTTTGTGATAACAAAAGTGCCTTGGACATATCAAAAAATCCTATCCAACATTCTAGAACTAAGCACATTGATATTAGACATCATTTCATTAGAGATCTTGTAGAACAAAAAACTGTGTGTCTGGAATTTGTTGGGACTGAAAATTAATTGGCTGATATATTTACAAAGGCATTAGATTTGGAGAGATTTTCCTCCTTGAGGAAGTCTCTTGGCTTGTGTGATATCTAAGGTTGTGAGACCAAATGTGTCTCACATCCTCTAACACATCTGTATATTAGATTAACTGAAAAAAAAAATTATAAAAAAAAAAATTCAAAAAAAAAATATATATATCATGCATTTGCACGAAATTTCTCAGTGTGGTCACTTGTGAGTCTTCATCTTTGACATTATTTTTGATCACTTAATTGTGAGCACTTCCTGTTCATGTCACCTTTTGGTGACTTGATATAACCTTCCTAGGTATCTCACAGTGGGTGCCAAAAAAAAAAAAATTATGTGAGAAACAGCTGCTTCACCCTTAGTATGAAGCCAGACCATTGTGATCAAGTGATTTTCATAAGAAAACTTGAAGTCAAACTTGATAAGATCATTGGGAAAAAGGGCTATCTTTGGGATCAAGTAAAGTGAAAGCTACTCACAATGCAAAAATCCACAACAAAAAATTGGTGGATGCATCCTAGAGGCTGTGCAGATGGGATTATTGCTCATTGACTTTTTGCGATCTAAATGTGTCCCCATATGTGACTCACATCCTATGCCACATCCATAAGCTGAGAATATTTCCATCACCTGTGTGTTTGCATCATGCTAGGCATACTGTATTTTTTAGGACATATAGGAGCTTTGTAAATATGTTAGTTAATTAATTTTCTTTCCTAGTTCATTCTTTGATTATATAGGTTTTTGATCTCCAATATCTTTCATGAAAGAAAAAGGTGTGTATCAATCCTTGTTTGAAAAGGTTGGAAAATTCAATTGGGATTCTGTTTCTAAAATAAAGATATGGCCGAGATTTTTTTTGTTTCCATAAAAATCTATCAAAATCTTGTTTCATTTTAATCCCCTATTTCTTAGATAGTGGTTGTGTGTGGTAACCTCAAAGGGTTCTAGCCGTTGGAGGACTCCTAAGGAATATAGGTTATGTGAGACCTTTTAGGAAAAGGATTTCCAAAATTCAGTTGGAAAGGGGGAGCTGTGAGTATTTAAGATACCTCACATCCGTCCCATCCCCCATAAACCCTTGCTAAAACCCCTTGTTCTTCCTTGCTAAAACCCCTTGTTCTTCCTTAGCTCTGCATACAATCTCTCTCATTGCATTAATTTCTACTTCAACTATTCCACCTAACCAAATCCTTCAGATTAAATGGTCGATCATTCGAATAATAGGGAAGAAGACGTTCTTGATATTGCTCCAATCTCTGTAGCAAAAGGTGAGTCTTCCATTGTCTTCAACCCTGCGATCTCACAATTTCTTGCTGAATTCGCCTCTCCTTCACCCTCATCTGACCCAATCATGGAAGCTCCGTCTCCTAAATCCCCTACATTGGAACCCTTGCATGTTTCAACCGCTGAAAACCCTAAGGCTCCAACCTCTCCGGTGATTCCACCATCGATTGTCGCCCCTGTCTCTACCTCTGTAGAACCTTCGTCAACCAAGAAGAGGAAGCTTTCCCAAGCAAAACCCCTGAAGCCTGCTGCAACGCCTGTGCCCCAACGCAATCTTCGCTGTTCGTATAGGGTTCGTAAGTTGTCAGAATTTGACAAGGCCAAGAACTTGAAGAAACCTGGCGGGAAGCCCTCAACAGCCATTGTACTTGAAGAAGATGATGAAGAAGAAGAGGTAATTGCTCCTCTGGTTAGGACTAAGGCTCAACCCCCAATTCCTCCTCCCGTAGTTGTTGATCCTGTCCCTATTATTACCCCTTCTGATAATGTCCCCCATGTTGAACCTATTATTCCTGTTGAGACTGTTCCCCATGCAGAGTCTGTTGATCCTATTGCTCCATCACCCTCTCCCATAGCTTCATCTGATCCCATTATCCCTGTTACCACTCCTTCTGTTGAGGTTTCACCTCCTGTGGATAATGTTTCTGTCCCTGTTATTGATCCTTCTGCCTCTGTAGTTGCAAGTCCTGTTGAGGATCTTATTTCTTTTGATGATGAAGAACCTTTAGCAAATATTTTAATGGAGTTGAAGGGAAAGAAAAAGGTGGCTGCTACTGATTTAGAGCCCTTTGATGATGAATCTGATTCAAGTTCAGATAGTGATGATACTGCATCTGATGAGAACTACAAGCTAGGAAGAGAAGAGCTTGACCAAGAGAAAGAGGACCAAGAGATAGATTCCTCTCCTGATGATGACACTGAGATTGAATCCATCAAAGTTCCATTCCCTTCAAAAGATGTGTCTGAGGATGTGCACACATCCAGACGCACATCTACAAGGAAGAAAGCTGACAAGGGTATGTCTTCTACTCTTACCATTGCTCCTACCCCAAAACCCTTTTCCAAGAAATTTTTAACTAAAAAGGCATCTGATAGGTTTGGCCTAATTTCCTCTAAAGCTTTTATTGTGGAAATGAAAAGGGATAGGGAAACCTTTGTTAAGCTTGGTATGGATAAATTTTTTGAGGAAAGAGGTATGTTCTTGACTGTGGATCATCCCCTACCTTTCTACCCTAAGATGGTGTATGAATTTTATGCCAATTTGACTAAGGGATTAGATAAGAGTTACTCCTCTCCTCCCTCTGTCTATGTTAGAGGAGTGTTTGTCCCTTTTTCCCCATCTGTCATAAATGATTTGTTTGGTTTGAATGATAATTTGGATGAGTTAATTTCTATTAATGATGATGAGCTTGTGACTGCTATCACCCATGGAAAGGTGACCTCTTGGCCTGTGAAACCAAAGGATTTGGGTAGTGGATCTTTATCTTCCCTTTACTGTTTTCTCCATTATATTCTTGTTGCCAATCTTTGCCCTTCAAATAACAAAACCTCAGTTACTAGGGTGCAAGCTCTCCTTCTCTATAGATTGGGCATCAAGAGGCATATTAATTTTGGTGATTTCATCTTTAGAAAGATATGTGACTATGGAGAGTCACCATCTAAAAAATGGTCTTTACCCTATCCTTCCTTGATTTCTCAAATCCTTATTGCCAATGGAGTTAAACCTGAGAAAGGTGAAGAAAAGGTTGAAAATTTTGCTCTGTTTAAGGAATCCAAAACCCTGCTCGACCCTAAGCAAAGACATGTGGATCTCCCTTTGGGTACTGTTCCTGAGCTTGGTATGCCAGATGTGGACACATCTGAGGCCACATCTGAAGACAACTTTGTGGCTCAAATGAAGGATTTAGATGCTGCAATTATAGAAGCTGAAGCTCAAGCTCAAGCCTCCTTTGCCCATGCCAACAATTTGAAAGCCCTTAGAGATAATCTCATTCGATGGCATGCTAAACTTTCTAGTCAAAAAGGGGAGAATCAAGTTCTGGAAATGGAAAGAGGGGGAGAAATTTTTTGGTTGTTTTGATTGTGTTTTGATGGTTGCAAAAACAATTTTAATTTCTGCTTTAGTTTTAAGTTTTTAGTTTCTAAACAATGGTTTGTAATAGCTTTTAATTAGGACATTGCTGGATGGTTTTTGCTTTTGCTCAATAGACTGCTGGTATTCTGCTTCTGTTCTAACATTGTTCTTGCAGTTTTTATGTGTGGATGTGTATACACATCTGGACACACATCCATTCAGGGGGAGTTATATTTTTCTATATTCTGTGGTCATAAAAAATGTGATTGTTATAAATCTTTGGTTTTGACCAGAAAGTCCAAAATAGGGGGAGATTGAAACCGTGAGTTTTATGGGAACATGTTTATGTTTCCTTATTTAAAAAGATCTCTATTATGGTAAGTAGATTTTGGGACTTTCATGGAGATTTATAAGTATCCTACTTTGACTAGGAATTGTAAATATAGTAAATATCTTTTATTTATGTACATAGTTTTATATTAGGACTAACCTACTAATATTTGATTTCCTTGTGAGTGTGTTTTATGTTTTCATATAGGAAAAGGAATCTCACAAAGGAAGAGGTCGATTGCATGAAGATCTTCTCCATGGTGCACTATAAATACAAGGCATTCAGCACATGAGAAGTTACGAAATTTTAGAGAGAAAATTACTCATTCTTCATTGTATTCGACATTATTGTTTTAGGTTGTGAGTGAAGGTTGTGCCTTACATCCGTAACTCACATCTAGATTTTCATAGAGTTCTCTTGTTTTACTTCTGACTAGAATAGATCCTACTTGGGAAAGGGGAGTTGTTCTTGTCGTAGAAGGTGATTAGAACTCGTTTAGTATTTTCATATTTTAGTTTTTCACTTATTTGTTTTTGTAAGAAACAAAAGTTTTTTATAGTGAAAAGTTTTTGGGCGTAAGCCTAGTTTGCTGATCACATTGATCAGTAAGCGTAAATAACTCTTGAGTTATTGCATTTAATTTGTTTTTAATTACTTTATTCCGCTGCATTATCTGTGGATGTGTGGACAGTTGTGAGACATATCTGTACTCACATCCGTTGCCTGTTGTGTGATTAAGTTTCCTAGCTACACGAAACTTTCATATTTTTTTTCTTACAAAAATATCACTGTAGTTTAGAAAATGTATGATTTTAACCTAAATACCTGGCAAAAATCGTGACTAATCCATCCATCATTTACAATTTTGAGTTAAAAATGATACATTTTTCAAATTACGATGATATTTTTGAAGCAAAAAAAAATATATTGGCAAAAATAAAACACATTTGAAAATACAGTTGATGAAAACGAAGTTTGGCTGCCTAAATAAAATATTTTTAGTTACAAAATAGAATCTCATGTGTTAGCTTTTCATGAATTTTTTTATGGAAAATTGGATGAATGAGACTAGGCATGCTCAAAAATACCTGTGAACTGGGAGAACCGAAGGGTTAGATCAGGAACCGCTAGAACTGAAATCGTGAAAGAATCGGGAACAGTGGAAACCAAAACAGACAGTTCCACGGTTCAAATACGGGTCCACCCATTTTAAAACCTCGAACCAGAGATTTTGGAACCGGGAACCGAAACTGGAAACCGTGAACCATATAACTATGACTTTGAAACCGTCTAACAGCTAATTTTTGTTATTATTTAGTTAATAATCTAACTGAATTTGTTAAAAACTAAACAAATTCGTTAAAAAAAACTTACATTCCCTTATAAAATCTAATTTTTTAATGAATTTTGTTACAAAATCCTAATAAATTTTAAAATTCTATTTATTATTTAACAATATTCAACTACAATGACTTTTCTTAAAATAAATAAATAAATTGGAATTGTCGTAACAGTGGAACCGAAACCGAAAATCGGCGGTTGGAAATGGGAACCAGAATTACAAGGTTCAAATACGGTTCGCCTTTCCATGAAATCGAGAACCGAAAACGTACTCGAATGAGCACATCTAAATGAGACTATTAGGACGCAATAAGCCTAATAAAGGGACACAAATATAAAAATTGAAGTTCAAGGACTGATGCTACAAAAAATCTGCTCACCATGGATCTTCAAGCTTGGTGAAGTCAATGGTTGTCCATGGCGTAGAAATCCCTTGTAGCTATCTACAAAACAATGCACAGTTAGGTGTGGGAGGTCTTTCCCACCAAAACCTTTCGGTGTGAGAATCATTAAACCATTCTTTGAGTGTATAAAGTATAAACATTAAACATTTTAGAGAGAGAATTTAGAGAGAGAATTTGGGGTTTTGGGAGGAAGAGAGAGAGAGTGAACCTGAGATCTAAGACTCATCCTTGCCTAGAGATGAAAGCTTCCTTTTATACCTAGGGTGAGGATGGGCTTTTGCCCTAAAGCCCATTTAGTCCATTTGGCCCATTTACCCAGTCATATACTCCCTCCGTCTCTGTCGAGTGGATACTTATTTCCTTTTTGGTCTGTCCCAACCCAATGGAGACTGTTCAAAATGGAAAGGAATCTTTACTATTTTTCTCACTCATTCTCTCTCCTATTTTACTTTTACACTCACAACACCAATCAAATCACTATTCCTCCCACTCATTCTCTCTCCTATTTAATTTTTCATACTCACAACATTTCCTTCCATTTTTTATCTCTCTTACTTTTTCTTAATCTGTGTGCCCAAATTTTTGGTATCCACTCGGCTGGGACGGAGGGAGTATATCACAATACCATGGATCCAGATATCAAATAATGATCATTTTATTTTCATTGTGTTACACATTTTCCACATATTTACTATGTCCATTTTGATCCTTAGGCAAATCGTATTTTTCGATTGATTTTTTTATGGTCACATCAGTAGCCCCCGACTCCTTAGCTTGGTTATTTATGAGCGAGTTAAGGAGTATTTAAGATAAAAATAAGACTTTGACAATTTTGAGTTGACCCTTTTACTTTATAATAATAGAAGTCTTTCATAGACCAATTTTCCGTGTTTCATTTCGATCGCTGAGCAGTTCAGGATGTGAGCCCGTTAAGCAGTTCAGGGTGCGAGCCCATTGAGCATTTCAGGGTGCGAGCCCATTAAGTATTTGGACCAATGAGATAATTGACAGTAGTAATGATATTTGAGACGATTTTCTGAAGTTTTCAGATGAGTTGGAGCGCGGCCAAGGGCAATATTGTAAGAATTCCTTGTTATCGAATTGAGTACCCATGCTAAGGTCCCTCCTGCAAGACGCTTCTCGGTCCCGAGGTCGACAAATGCGGCATGAGATTTTGAGGTTGAATTAAATTTAAATCCTTGAAAACTTTTAAAGTTGTTTAGGTGGTTTTGTTGAGAAATTTCAATATAATTAGTCTTTGGCGGGATGAAGCCCCCGAGTGGGAAGAAAGCGAATTGCTCCCAGTACCTCATGTAAGGGACGGTGCCGTTTGATCGAGATAACATATACGCTGGTGTGAATAATTTCCTTTAATTTGGGTTGTAGCCATGTGTTGGCGATATGAATATTCCAGATGCATTTTTCGATGAGAAGCCCGCGAGTTGGGAAATGGGTGGTTGCTCCTCACACTTCATATGAGAGTTGGTGAAGCTTAGTCGAGATAAATAATATAAGCTTGAGCTTTAGCTGACTTCCATAGAATCTTCCATAGAATTTTGCAAATTGGACTCGAGATGCGGGAAAAATTCAAGGCGGGTGAATACTTTAGTTTGGTGAAGTAATGTAAACATGCGAGCTGCTTATCCTTCATACCAAAGGATGGTCGATGAATTTTTTGGTCCCCAACTGGGCAGGAATGTGGAGGCATACATAGATGATATGGTTATCAAGTCGTGGGACGATGACCATGTAAAAGATCTAGCGAAAACTTTTGGCAACCTGAGAAAGAACATAATGAAGCTAAACCCAAGCAAGTGCACCTTTGGGGTAACAACGGGAAAATTCTTGGGATTTATTGTAAATAGAAGGGGAATTGAGGCGAATCATGAGAAGATCAAGGCCCTACTAGAAATGAAGCTGCCAACAACAATAAAGGAGTTCAAAAACTTAACGGGAGAATAACCGCTCTGGGAAGATTCATCTCGCGGTCAGCAGAAAGGTGCTTACCTTTTTTTCAAAATTCTTAAGGGTGCGAAAAAATTTGTGTGGGATGAAGAATGTGATAGATTGTTTGAGCAACTGAAGGAGTATTTAGGGAAGCCTCCCCTCTTGTGCAACCCCATTGATGGGGACAACTTATGTGTTTATCTTGCAGCTTCTGATCGCGCAGTGGCAGCAGTTTTGATAAAGGAAGAAGGGTCAGTTCAAAGGCCAGTTTATTATGTGTCAAAGACGCTAAGTGATGTGGAAACGATATATTTCAACGCTGAAAAAGTTGCTTACGCTCTGGTGATAGCAGCTCGCAAATTAAGAGCTTATTTCTTAGCCCATTCCATCATGGTGCTCACGGATGCTCCTTTGAGAAAAATCCTTCAACAGCCGAAATCTTCGGGAAGTCAAGAATTTAGATGGTGAGATCAAGATGGTATTTTTAAGCGAGTCAGCTTTCAGCGTTCAGAAAATTTTGGAGATTGACGAAGGAGAAAGGGATTGGATAGACGAGATGAAAGACTACTTGGAGAAAGAGATTCTCCCTCAAGATCAGGATCGGGCAAAGGTGGTTAAGAGGATCTTGCCAAGGTTCGTGATTCAGAATGGCATCCTATATAGAAGGTCGTTCACAAGGCCGCTCCTCAGATGCATCAAAGAGAATATGGTTGAGAGGGTTTTGTTTGAAATTCATGAAGGAATATGCGGGGGACATCCTGGAGCCAGGACGTTGGCTGACAAAGTTTTATTACACGATTACTATTGGCCTACTCTTAGGCGAGATTCTGAGAAGTATGTGAAGAAATGCAATAAGTGCCAGTGGTTTGCTGATATTCCAAGGCAACCGGCGACTTTACAGACGGGAGTAGCGGCGGCTTGGCCGTTTGATATGTGGGGGATTGATTTAATTAGGCATTTTGCTAAAGGTAAAGGGGGATGCCAGTATGTGGCGGTCACCGTTGACTACTTTTCCAAATGATTGAGGCTAAGGCTCTGGCAACCATCTCTGAGGACAACATTATCAAGTTTGTGCATGACCTGATATGGTGTCGTTTCGCCTTGCCACGGATGATCATTTCAGATCATGGAACACAGTTCTCTAAAAAGTTTACGGCTGAATGTGAAAGATTCAATGTTAAGCATTGGAGGTCATCAGTTGCCTGACCAGAGGGAAATGGACAAGCAGAGGCTGCAAACAAACAAGTGTTGAGTGCATTGAAGAGGATACTAGTGTTAGTGTTATGCCCTAGGCCTATGATTGATAGACTTATGTGTTGACATTATTTATTATTATATGAGATGTTTATCATTTGATTATTATATATGCTTTGTATATTTGTTTATAATAATCTCTGTCCCTAATTATTAAGAGAATAATTAGTATAATTGTCAATGGATAATCATACGATGATTATATGCATAGAGATGCACATTGAAATTATGGGTACCTGTTAGAGAACAAGTGACTGGACTTGACCCGCATGAGATTTATGTCATGGTCAAATGTCATAATTAAATCTCATAAGGTTACTTCATTTAGTCCCTAGACCTGAGATTATCATGACCTTACATATGATGAAAGTCATGTTTGATTTTAGTCAAACGATATCTTAACACGATATTTATAAAGGCTAATTTTGGCATGATCGGATTCATGATGGGAAGGATGATAAGTCAAGATGGAATTTGTCCCTCGATAGAGAGATGTTTTGCTTGGGCCCCTCGATGAGTGATAATGATGAAAGTGTATGGCCGTACCCCAATATAATTGGAATTATCATTATACTCAAGAATCGAGAAAGCATTGAACAAAGACAAGTTGACGAGGACCATGACTTGTGTTCAATATAACATCATGAGACAAAGGGAGAAATGGAAGTGTACCGTTGGAAACGTGAACTCTTATGTTACATTATTTGGGTAGACATAATGGCTTGCTAGAGTCCGCTTATGTCTTATGAGGGTCGATATGATCGAACTCATTGCCAACATAATGTAATCCTATTGGATCACACACAACTAGAATGAATTGATTAAACCATTGGAAGAATGATTGAGAAATTCCTCATCAGCCTTGTTAGGCCGTGCGACACAATAGGCCATGTGCTGTGTGTGGTCGTGCGACACAACAAGCCACTGAGGCGGTTTGACAGAATCTTTTCCTAATTTGATTAGGATTCATATTCTATACTAATGTACTATAAATATGAACGTCTGTCAACCCTAAAAAGCTAGCAGAAATTCTCAAAAGAAATACACAAACATATTCTCAATATTATTTCAAGGTTTATAGGATCTAGCAATCTTCAAGAAATTGTTCTTGGATTCATTCAAAGGTGTGGATATCGAAAGAGGGTCTTCGCTCGTTCATCGATCAAGACCTAGAGTTCAAGCAAGTTGAAGAACGAAGTTTGTGATTCGAAATCACATAATCAAATCGTTCGATAGCTCAAGAACGGAAAGCGTTCAAGGTTGGTTACATCTATTTCATAGTTTTCAAGTTAATTGTATAGAACGGATCCTAGGGCTTCTTGGGTTTTATGTTATTTGATGCTTAATTCCGCTGCGCATGGACCCGTAAAACCCAACAGTGGTATCAGAGCCCCGTTCGTATGATTAAGTTTGAATTAACATGCTAGAAAAGTAATATAAAATCATTTATATGTTCTTTTGCATGTTTTGTATGCGATAGATTAATTGTTTTTGAAACAATATGCCTAATTCGTGTTCTAATGATATTGAATTAAATCTGTTAAAAGTCGTTTGCAAGATTTAATTGCTCTGTGATTTAGAATTAATTGAATTCTGGAAATCTGGAAAACTGTCATCCTGTGTCACGCGACATAACAGGCTTCTGTCATGCGACAGAACCTGCTTCTGTCACGCGACACTTTTAGCCCAATCTGGGCAGTATCAGTTTGATGAACAATCTGTTAATCTGTGGATGTGTTTACAATCTGATATGTTTATGTGTTAATCTGGATGCTATATAATTGAGTTTATAGGGCTATGCTAGATTAATTCATTGTTTATGCATGCTTAGTTGATTAAAATATGATTTTAATAATTATTGCGATGCATAATTTACTTGTTCTTACGTGCTAAGAAATTTTATGTTTAGTTGAAACATTGCATTATAGTTTCCTAATATGTTTTAGATTTAGACATTAAAATTTTGGTTTATGATTGTTTATGGAAACAAGTCATAATTACGCGAAATTTAAAAGGAAACTGATTGTTTATAAAAGGTAGTGATTATGTTGCCAAATCAGAGCTGATTTCTGATTGTGCATGTCTAAGAGAGTTCTGTCTAAGGAAGAGTTGGTACTTAAGTAGTCCTCGTGGCTCACCTATCTTCCTGGGAACTTACCTGGTGCACGATTATGACTATCTTTGCTGATATGCTTATAATCTACCTTAAAGAACCTTCATTTAACTTTTAAGTTCTTTATGCCAATTCATGATTAAAACACTTGAGACCATTCAGATAGTTTTGGGTGGGCTTGTCATAGCAAGGTGCTTTGATTCTATTCGAATGCGAGCAAGATGAGGAAATGGTGGTTCCTATACGTTTAAAGTGAATGAACTTAATTGGGTTATCAAAATAGTTTTGGACCCAAGGCATAAGATGAGATTAAAATATGCCTAGACATATGATATCTTGAATAAATCTCATAAAAGATCTAAGAGTCATATATGTGATATGATTGATATTTTCTACCTAATTAATTTAATTTTGAGCGGTTTGCCATAGCAAACTTAAAATTGAATTAAAGTTGGATCTTAGCCCATTAAATGTATATTATGCTTATTTGCATTTGAAGGTGTATAATTTAGTGGGAGCATTTATGTAAATGCGTTATACTTCTCATATGATATGTTTACTTATATCTGTTCATATTTTATGTATATCTTTTTGTAGAATAAATGGCATCAAACAATAATCACTTTTCACTGCGATCTGTCCTTGAGAAGGAAAAGTTGGAAGAGAATGGTACAAACTATATGAATTGGATCCGTAGTTTGAGAATTGTTCTCAAGCAAGAAGAAAAATTGTACGTTCTCGAGGAACCTATTCCACCTGAACCTGCTGCCAATGCTACTAGGGCAGTGAGGGATCAATATCTGAAGCACAAGCGTGACTCTACAGATGTTGGTTGCCTCATGCTCTCCGCCATGTGCAAGAACCTTCAGAAGGATCTTGAGCACTTGGGGACAGTTGACCTAAACAATCGACTGATGGAAATGTTCCAAGTACAATCTAGGCAAGAAAGGTACAACATAGTTACGGTCTTGACCTCATGCAAGATGAGTGAAGGACAAGCTGTTGGTCCCCATGCTCAGTTGAAGGGCCACATTGAGCATCTTGAAAGGCTCGGCTTTCCAATTAGCCAAGAGTTGGCTACCGACATAATATTGAATTCATTGCCTAAAAGTTTTAGTAATTTTATAATGCACTATAACATGGGTGGAATGAATAAAAACCTTTCCGAGTTAGTTCAAATGTTGAACACTGCGGAAACTAATATTGTCGAGAAGAAAATCGACCAAGTGCTAATGGTTAACAAGGGGAAGGGTTTCAAGGGTAAGGGAAAAGCAAAGGTTGCTAATCCTAAGGCAAAAGTTGTCAAACCCAAAGAGGCTTCCAAGCCTAAAAAGGCTAAGCCCAAGTCCCAAGAGGACGCAGTCTGCTTCCATTGCAATGAGATTGGACATTGGAGGAGAAACTGCACAAAATACAAGGAAGCACTGAAGAAGAGCAAAGGAGTTGCTTCGACTTCAGGTATCTTTGATATAGATATATTCCTATCTACTTCTAGTTCTTGGGTATTGGATACCGGATGTGAAACTCACATTTGTTTAAATGTGCAGGGTCTAAAGAACAGAAGGATGCTTAAGGAAGGTGAAGTGGACCTACGTGTGGGGAATGGAGCAAGAGTTGCTGCATTAGCCGTAGGAACTTATGAAGTTACTTTACCTAGTGGACTAATACTTGTTTTGAACAATTGTTATTACGTTCCAGCTTTAAGTAGGAATATTATTTCGATTTCATGTTTGGATAATGAAGGTTTTAATTTTCTTTTATGTGATAAGAAATTTTCCATTTACAAGAGTGATATGCATTATTGTACTGCTGTTTCATTCAATGGCCTTTATATTCTTGATATTGAAAATCGTGATAATGATGTCTATAACATTAACAAGAAATCTAAACCCAATGATGTAAATCACACTTACTTATGGCATTGTCGTCTTGGCCATATAAACGAGAAATGCATTTCTAAACTCCACAAAGATGGATTTTTAGACTCACATGATTATGAATCTTATGAGACATGCGAATCTTGTTAACTTGGCAAGATGACCAAGGACCCATTTACCAAAATCGGTGAAAGAGCGGGCGACTTATTAGGACTCATACATACTGATGTATGTAGGCCTATGAGTAGCGATGTTAGGGGAGGATTTCGGTACTTCATAATATTCACTGATGATTATAGTAGATTTGGATATGTTTATCTAATGAAACATAAAAGTGAATCGTTTGAGATATTTCGAATATTTCAAAATGAGGTGCAAAATCAACTTGGCAAAACTATTAAGGTACTTCGATCCGATCGAGGTGGTGAATATTTGAGCCAAGAATTTGACAGTCATCTTTAGAGTTGTGGAATCGTTTCAGAACTCTCTCCACCCGGAACACCACAATGGAATGGTGTGTCTGAAAGAAGGAATAGAAATTTGTTGGACATGGTTCGTTCTATGATGAGTCAAGTTGAGCTTCCTTTATCCTTTTGGGGACATGCACTAGAAACTGCTGCTTTCACTATAAACAGAGTTCCTACCAAATCGGTTCAAAAGACTCCATCCCATATGAGATGTGGCATGGAAGAAAACCTAGTTTGTCTTTCATGAAGATTTGGGGTTGCGATGTATATGTCAAGAAGTTAACTTATGACAAGCTAGCACCTAAATCTGATAAATGTGTTTTCGTGGGTTATCCTAAGGAAACCAAAGGATACTATTTCTACAACCGAAACGAGAACAAAGTGTTTGTTGCTCGAAATGGTACTTTCTTAGAAAAGGAGTTTCTTTGCAAAGGAACCAGTGGGAGTAAAATAGATCTCGAAGAAATTCGAGAACCCGAAAACAACATTGAACCAATGGTAGAGACTGAACCAAGTTCACAAGCAGTTGTGGAACCGGTTCAAGATGCACAAGTTCTTCGCCGAAGTGGTAGGTCACGATCCGAACCCGAGAGATATGGATTTCTCGTTACGGAAAGTGATGAAGTGGAGTTAATCGAAAACGATGAACCTACTTGCTATCAAGAGGCGATGTCCGCTCCTGATTCGGACAAATGGCAAGAGGCCATGAAGTCCGAATTACAATCCATGGCTGATAATCAAGTTTGGAACTTGATTGATCCACCCGAAGGTGTAAAAACCATAGGGTGCAAATGGGTCTTCAAGAAGAAGACCGACATGGATGGGAAGGTGCACACCTATAAGGCTAGGCTTGTAGCAAGGGATATAGGCAGATTCATGGCATCGACTATGATGAAACCTTTTCGCCTGTAGCTATGCTTAAGTCTATTAGAATTTTAATTGCCATAGCCGCATATTATGACTATGAGATATGGCAAATGGATGTCAAAATAGCTTTCCTTAATGGAAAGTTACTTGAGGATGTATACATGATACAACCTGAAGGTTTTGTCAGTCCAAAAAATTCTAACAAGGTGTGTAAGTTGCAGAAATCCATTTATGGATTGAAGAAAGCTTCTAGGAGTTGGAATCTACGTTTTGATGAAGCAATCAAAGAGTTTGTCTTTATCAAGAACGAAGATGAACCCTGTGTATACAAGAAAATTAGTGGGAGCGTAGCACTATTTATAGTGTTATATGTCGACGATATCTTACTCATTGGAAATGACATTCCTGCACTACAGACTGTCAAGTCTTGGTTGGGAAAGTGCTTTTCAATGAAAGATATGGGCGAAGCCGCATATATCCTTGGTATCAAGATCTATAGAGATAGATCCAAAAGGATGATTGGTTTAAGTCAAAGTACATACATTGACAAGGTTCTTAGAAGATTCCAAATGGAAAATTCTAAAAGGGGAAACTTGCCAATGTTACATGGTATATCTCTTAGCAAGAATCAAAGTCCTAAGACCAATGATGAGCGAAAGAGAATGAATGGTATTCCATATGCTTCAGCAATTGGGTCTATCATGTATGCTATGTTATGTACTAGACCCGATGTCTCGTGTGCTCTAAGCATGACGAGTAGGTACCAATCGGATCCCGGCGAACCACATTGGATAGCAGTCAAGAATATCCTTAAGTACTTACGAAGAACTAAGGATGTATTCTTGGTCTTTGGAGGAATGGAAGAAGATCTTGTAGTGAAATGCTACACAGATGCTAGCTTCCAAACCGACAAGAATGATTTCAGATCGCAGTCTGGATTTTTGTTTACGCTTAATGGAGAGCCTTGTAGAGTTGGAAAAGTTCCAAGCAAAGTACCGTCGGCTGATTCTACAACCGAAGGCGAGTACATAGCGGCATCCGATGCGGCTAAGGAAGCCTTTGGATCAAAAAGTTCATTAGTGATTTGGAAGTCGTTCCAAGCATCAGAGATCCTATTGAACTTTACTGTGACAATAATGGTGCCTTTGCACAAGCAAAGGAACCAAGGTCACACCAGAGATCCAAACACATACTTCGACGTTTCCACATTATCCGAGAGATATGTGAAAGGGAAGACGTAAAGATATGCAGAGTAGACACTGATGACAACGTGGCAGACCCATTAACTAAGGCTCTCTCGCAAGCTAAGCATGATGGTCATGTTAGGTCCATGGGTATTCGATACATGAGAGATTGGGCCTAGTGCAAGTGGGAGACTGTTAGTGTTATGCCCTAGGCCTATGATTGATAGACTTATGTGTTGACATTATTTATTATTATATGAGATGTTTATCATTTGATTATTATATATGCTTTGTATATTTGTTTATAATAATCTTTGTCCCTAATTATTAAGAGAATAATTAGTATAATTGTCAATGGATAATCATACGATGATTATATGCATAGAGATGAACATTGAAATTATGGGTACCTGTTAGAGAACAAGTGACTGGACTTCACCCGCATGAGATTTATGTCATGGTCAAATGTCATAATTAAATCTCATAAGGTTACTTCATTTAGTCCCTAGACCTCAGAT
This sequence comes from Adenophora triphylla var. japonica, assembly GCA_022495995.1. Classification (NCBI taxonomy): domain Eukaryota; kingdom Viridiplantae; phylum Streptophyta; class Magnoliopsida; order Asterales; family Campanulaceae; genus Adenophora; species Adenophora triphylla. The sequence goes on from JAFEMH010003016.1 coordinate 141,681, forward strand.
TATCATGACCTTACATATGATAAAAGTCATGTTTGATTTTAGTCAAACGATATCTTAACACAATATTTATAAAGGCTAATTTTGGCATGATCGAATTCATGATGGGAAGGATGATAAGTCAAGATGGAATTTGTCCCTCGATAGAGAGATGTTTTGCTTGGGCCCCTCGATGAGTGATAATGATGAAAGTGTATGGCCGTACCCCAATATGATTGGAATTATCATTATATTCAAGAATCAAGAAAGCATTGAACAAAGACAAGTTGACGAGGACCATGACTTGTGTTCAATATAACATCATGAGACAAAGGGAGAAATGGAAGTTTGCCGTTGGAAACGTGAACTCTTACGTTACATTATTTGGGTAGCCATAATGGCTTGCTAGAGTCCGCTTATGTCTTATGAGGGTCGATATGATCGAACTCATTGCCAACATAATGTAATCCTATTGGGTCACACACAACTAGAATGAATTGATTAAATTATTGGAAGAATGATTGAGAAATTCCTCATCAGCCTTGTTAGGCCGTGCGACACAATAGGCCATGTGCTGTGTGTGGTCGTGCGACACAACAAGCCACTGAGGCGGTTTGACAGAATCTTTTCCTAATTTGATTAGGATTCATATTCTATACTAATGTACTATAAATATGAACGTCTGTCAACCCTAAAAAGCTAGCAGAAATTCTCAAAAGAAATACACAAACATATTCTCAATATTATTCCAAGGTTTATAGGATCTAGCAATCTTCAAGAAATTGTTCTTGGATTCATTCAAAGGTGTGGATACCGAAAGAGGGTCTTCGCTCGTTCATCGATCAATACCTAGAGTTCAAGCAAGTTGAAGAACGAAGTTTGTGATTCGAAATCACATAATCAAATCGTTCGATAGCTCAAGAACGGAAAGCGTTCAAGGTTGGTTACATCTATTTCATAGTTTTCAAGTTAATTGTATAGAACGGATCCTAGGGCTTCTTGGGTTTTATGTTATTTGATGCTTAATTCCGCTGCGCATGGACCCGTAAAACCCAACAACTAGACGGCAAGGCCGGTAAATGGGTAGATGAGTATTAAACAGCCTTGTGGTATGTACGAACAACTGTGAAAGGACCAACTGGAGAAACTCCATTTGCTCTCACCTACGGATCAGAAGCCATGGCGCCAGTTGAAATGGGACTTCCTTCCTACAGGGTTTCTTGCTATAGTGAAAAGGAAAATGAGGAGAGACAGAAGGGGTACTTGGATTTAAGCGACGAATTGAGGATGGAGGCCAAGCTCAGAGCCGCCAACTACAAGTAGAAGACGAAGGCCCAGCATGACAAGAAGGTCAATCCGCGTTCTTTCAACTTAGGAGATTGGGTGCTGAAGAAAGCTGAAGCGACTGGGAATAAGGCTGGATACAACAAACTCAATCCAAATTGGGAAGGACCTTTTCAAGTCGCCAGAATTATTAGAGAGGGGACTTACATGCTCAGGAAACTAGATAGAACAGAGCTACGAAACCCTTGGAATGTGAATCATTTAAAACTTTATTATAAGTAAGACAAATGTAAGGCGCGAAATCTATCATGTATGTTTGGCTTATTCCACTTAATGAAAAACATTTATATGCCGTCTATGTCGCTTTGTACTTGTAAATGGGAATCTGAAAAGGACCAACCATCATAAAAAAAATATGGACATGGAATTGAGACCTTGCAAGTGCGAGATGAGACAGAAATCCAGGCACGAAGTATGGAATTTATGGTGATTGAACTCGTTTCGCCTTATAATGCAATAGTTGGAATCCCTTTCATGCAAAGTTTTGAAATGGTTGCGTCTGTGCTGCACCAGAGGGTAAAATTCCCTACTCCAAAGGGTATCCCACGTGTTTTCTAGTCAGCCATTGTTCGCCATCAGAAAGAAGATTGAAATGCAGAAATCAAAAAAAGATAGTTGCGGTGTCGAATGGAATTGTTATTGGAAGTTCAAGGATCAATGTAATTTCCGACCCCTTTGAGGAGGGAGAAGAGTGGGAAGAGACAGAGAGTATGAGGAACTGGTCGGCAATCATATGCTACCCGAGTCAGTTACAGGCGAGATGGGATTGTGTAGAGGTTGAAGACATGGAAGTTTAAAATCAAAGTGGAGCCTGTGTTAGTATTGGTGGAAGAAATGGATGAAGATGATGTGGAAATGATAGTAGAGCCTGAAGAGGAGATTGATGAAGAGATCGTTTGCGACCCAATTCCAGGGGCGAGTTCAATGGAGGCGAAAGCGGAGCGAGATAGGCGGAGTCAGCCAGCCCACATGGAAATTGAGGCTCCAAACCGCGAGATTGAAATTGAGACCTTGAAAATGCGAGATGAGACAGAAATCCAGGCACAAGAAGAGTTGGAAGAGGTTATCATCAACCCAAGGTTTCCGGAATAAAAGATAAAGATCGGAAAAAGTTTGTCAACAGAAAACAGGAAGGTGTAGGTGGAGTTTCTCGAGCAAAACTTAGATATATTTGTCTGGCAAGTGGAGGACATGTGCGGAATCAGAGAGGAAGTGGCGGTTCATCGTTTAAGATTGGATACGGAGGTGAAACCGTTCAAACAGAAAGCAAGATATTTGGCCCCTGAGAAAGAAAAGGACATGCAGGAGGAAGTTGAGAAGCTCCTCAGAGCGGGAATAATTGAGAAGATCACGTATCCCACCTGGTTAGCGAATGTTGTAATGGTTTTAAAGGAAAATGGGAAATGGAGGATGTGCATAGACTTTTTGATTTGAATGAGGCTTTCCCTAAGGATAGCTTTCCACTTCTAAGGATTGATAAATTGGTTGATTCGATAGCTGGTCATAAGGTTCTTAGTTTTGTTGATGCCTACTCCGGGTATAATCAAATAAAGATAGTGGAAGAGGATAAACCACTAACGGCTTTTATGGCGGGATCTTTGGGAAATTTTTGTTACAAAATGATGCTGTTCGGTCTAAAGAATGCGGGTGCAACATACCAAAGGATGGTCAATGAAGTTTTTGGTCCCTAACTGGGCATGAATGTGGAGGCATACATAGATGATATGGTTATCAAGTCGCGGGACGAAGACCATGTAAAAGATCTAGCGGAAACTTTTGGTAACCTGAGAAAGAACAGAATGAAGCTAAACCCAAGCAAGTGCTCCATTGGGATAACAACGGGAAAATTCTTGGGATTTATTGTAAATAGAAGGGGAATTGAGGCGAATCCTGAGAAGATCAAGTCCCTACTAGAAATGAAGCCGCCAACAACAATAAATGGAGTTCAAAAACTTAACGGGAGAATAACCGCTCTGGGAAGATTCATCTCACGATCAGCAGAAAGGTGCTTACCTTTTTTCAAAATTCTTAAAGGTGAGAAAAAATTTGTGTGGGATGAAGAATGTGATAAATCGTTTGAGCAACTGGAGGAGTATTTGGGGAAGCTGCCTGATGGATAAAATCCTCTTGTAATAAAAAAACCTTGCAAGTGTACAAGTTACCGAAGTAGCAATATACAAAAGTAAGGGTCGAACCACAGAGATTTTTGTGTTGAACAAATTGATTTAATTAGTGTAAAAAGTAACAAAGGAAAAGGGTTTGATTGTTTGAATTATTAAACTAAGAAAGCAAAAATAATTAATTAAAGATAACAAGAGACAAGGAATTCATGGATTGGGGATCATAACAATTATCACTTTATGCTTTTTATTTCATGTAAAAAGAATTCAATCTCATTCTTGGGTTCGTTCACAAAAATCTAGGGTTAAGATGTTAATATCACAGTTACGTCGATAAGAACATTAAAATCCTAATATCTATATCTCGTTTATATATTCAGTCACGTCAATATAAACTTTCAAGAGATTCAATTTAAATCCCAAGAACATAAGAACCTAGATTCATTGATTTCAGTTACGTCCTCAATTAAATCTATCTTCTCAACAATGGTCAATGTATAAATGTCCGAGTTACTGAAACAATTTATACCCAAATAGATTCATAGGCCAAAAGTATCTTAACATACAATTGAAGCCTATGAATGATCTTGAAGAATGTTGAGAAAACAAGAACGAGAGAGAGATAGAAAGAATTAAAATCCTAGCATAAAGATCCAATTGTTACTCACCTCAATCCACAAATCAAATTAATTAGCCTTGAATGGCCATTAAAATAAATAAATCTAATCCTTGTTCTTTAATCTTCAAAAATAAATAAAAACCTAAACTATGATAAAGGGGAATGAAAAATATAAAGAGAGAATGATAGATATGAGAGATCCCTCCAAAAAAACTAGTCTAGGGTTCTTTTTATAGGAGGAGGGAGGTGAAAATCCTTTTTGGAAACAAATTCTGGTCAAAATCCTAGTCAAATTTAGAAATCTGTCGAAATTCGTCACTGATTCTGTGCAAATCAGTTGAAAATTCGTTTTCTTTATTTTGTGACGGACTGGAATCCTCACTACTGATTTGCCGGCGGTCGCCCATGCCTTGGCCCAGCGAGCGCCCAATTGTACAGAGCTTTCACGGCCTTTCCATCTTGGTCTTCAGCGGCCGCCCAAAGCAAGGATCAGTGGCCGCCCATGCTCCCTCGGCCACGGACCAAGTTCCTCGGCCAGCCTTCCCTTTCGCCTTCGCCGGTTGCTTGCTTTGGCCCAGCATTGCCTCGGCCACCCCTGTCTTTGGCCATGCCCTGCTTTGGACTCGTTTCGCATCGCAAGTGCACAGTCGCACTTTGGTCACTATACTTTCAAGCTTTGCACTTTAGTCCTTGACCTTTATATTTTCACTTTGGCCCATGAACTTTATAATATCAAATTCATCCCAATTTTCCATATTTCCAGTTTAGTCCCTGAATTTCCAAAATAAGCTCAAATCCTCTGTTTTCTCAATAATTGCAATTCAACCTCTGTACTTTCAAAATACTACAAAATATATTAAATTCTCAAGGTTTCGAGCATCAAATAAGCTAGGAACATACCTTTTGGATGGGTAAAAGCACATCCATCAAATACCCCCAAACTTATCTTTTGCTCGTCCTCGAGTAAAACAAAACTAAAACAAAAATAAAAATTATCTAACTAATTAAAACAAATAAAATATTTTTGGGATTTGTTCAATTCATATAATAGTAGCTAGGCACAACAAGTCTCAGATATTTACAACACACATAATCTACAAGAATTATCATGAACATGGGACTATAATTACCTGGATGCATCTAACTTATAATTCTCCACCACATAATGAGAGATGAATGAAAAATGGGAGATCATTGTCACCAAAGTAAGATATTTTATAGGGTCACTTATGACATGCTCTAAATCAATATAATAAGATAAACTTCTACACAAGGCCACTCATATGCATGTTTAAACAAAACTGTCAACCCGGCTACTCTTTAGGGATCAAATAAGGCTTTACGGCTTGTAATGTTTTGCGATAAACACGGCCTAGGTTCACAGCTCCAAATGAAGGTAAGGACATACGAAGTCAAGCAAGTGAAACTAGAAAGTCTTCATCATACATTCTCCCTTTGAAATTTATCATTCCGCTCCATGCCAACCCATAATTCAACCCCCAAACTTATAATTTTGTATACTTTCAAACTTGGGGTTGATCACTTTTTTTTTCTTTTTGGTCACTTTCCACTTCATAAGATGAATGTGGCGGAGATGCGTATGCTTCGATGGATGTGCGGTCATACAAGAAAGGATCGGTTGGGGAATGAGGTGATCAGAGGTAAAGTAGGAGTTGCGCCCATTGAGGATAAAATGAGGGAAAATCGTCTACGGTGGTTTGGACATGTGAGAAGGAGACCGAGTGATGAACCGGTTAGGAGGCCGGAACAGTGGAGAAATGATAAAATGGCGAGGGGTAGGGAAAGACCCAAACAAACTTGGATTAGAGTAATTGAAAATGATATGAATTTACTTGGAGTGGATGAAAGTATGGTGTTGAAGAGGCCGGAGTGGAGGGCAAAAATCCATGTGGGGGTTGATTTTTTTATTTTTTATTTTTATTTTTTTGAATTTATTTTTTATTTTTTATTATTTATTTTTATTTTTTTTAATTTAATTTAATTTAATTTTTTTTTTCACGATAACATATGAGGATTCATGTTAGCCGACCCCAAATTATTTTGGGACTAAGGCTTTGTTGTTGTTGTTGTTGTTGGTCACTTTTCACTTCATCATTAGAGAGGGCTTGACTTCTTCTTTTTTTTTTCTTTTCTTTGCACATATATATCACGAAGAATGTGCCTTTTGCTCAAGCCTCTCTTTTCATTAGATAACATGACCCTTTTCTTTCTTTTCATGACCACTTTCCACTCAACCCTTTGATTTTCCAAACTTCACCCCAGCATTCCCTAGTTTCACTTTCTTGAAAATGTGAGAAAATAGTGTATAAGTTAAAATGGTAGGACAATGAGGGTACAAAAGAAGGTGAATGGTGGTCTAAGATAACCTCCCACTTTGTGAGAGGTTCCATTCTTTTTCAGCTCAAAAGAGGTTCTAGCGGAATTTTTTATATAAGTGAGAAAGTTAAAGGCTCACAAATAGGGGTAAAAAAATAGCCAAATATCACTTCCCGAATAGCCTAATTGATGTGTTATTGACAGTCATGCAAACATGTCTGAGGACAACATTATCAAGTTTGTGCATGACCTAATATGGTGTCGTTTTGCCTTGCCACGGATGATCATTTCAGATCATGGAACACAGTTCTCTAAAAAGTTTACGGCTAAATGTGAAAGATTCAATGTTAAGCATTGGAGGTCATCAGTTGCCTGGCTAGAGGGAAATGGACAAGCAGAGGCTGAAAACAAACAAGTGTTGAGTGCATTGAAGAGGATACTAGACGAAAAGGCCGGTAAATGAGTAGATGAGCTTCAAACAGCCTTGTGGTATGTACGAACAACTGTGAAAGGACCAACTGGAGAAACTCCATTTGCTCTCACCTACGGATTCGAAGCCATAGCTCCAGTTGAAATGGGACTTCCTTCCCACAGGGTTTCTTGCTATAGTGAAAAGGAAAATGAGGAGAGATGGAAGGGGGACTTGGATTTAAGCGACGAATTGAGGATGGAGGCCAAGCTCAGAGCCGCCAACTACAAGTAGAAGACGAAGGCCCATCACGACAAGAAGGTCAATCTGCGTTCTTTCAACTTGGGAGATTGGGTACTGAACATACCAAAAGTGTCGAGTTGGGCCAAACGAATAAAGCCCAATCACAGGCAACCTTGACGCCCACATTCTCAATGAAGCTAGCCCAACCAGAGCAAGGCCCAAAGCCCATCTCAAGTATCCGTCGACTAAGTCCATGTCCGACCTACCAGGTCCCGACCTAACTTAGTCCGACCTCATGATCCATACTACAATTCGGGTACGAACCATGCTCTACCCGTCAGTCAGGTCGACTATTCCTTAAATGGCGACCTCGACCTAATCCACAAGCGTCGACCTAGCAGACGAATGTACGTGAAGTCAAACCTTTCCATAACTGATTCCCTACAAATCAGGAGCCGTTATAGGACACGTTCACATTACTTGTAACTGTCCCTAGAATCTCGGAGCTCATGTAGCACCACCAAAAATACAACGGTCATCCCCTATAAATACATCATCACTACCAATGGTGAAAGTTAACTGCCATTTTGTTATCTGAATTCATTATTCAATACATTTTGAGCTATATACACTGTTATCTTACTCTCACGCCCGAGTTTCTTCGCCGGAGACACATCCGGCTAGTCGTGGGTTCTGTTTTCAGGTCAAGGAGCCAGGTGATTGGTCCTGCCACGTGGAGGATTACTGATAAGCACAATTCCTGCAGCATCAGTTTGGTTCCATTGCTGGGAATCGTGCTTTAGCTTGACCTCGAAGATCTCATCAACCTACAACCATGGTAACCCCAGACGGGCATGTTGAAGATGCTTCTGAAGAATTCAATGAAGTGAACAACAACACCAATACTAACGCTGGAAATCTCAACGTCAATGCTGAAAACATGGATTTGCCTCCTCCCCCACCAAATCGCCCTCACGGTAGAGCAACGCGCTCTACCAGTGTCGTTGATGGCAGAGGATTGCCTGACACAAGGAGAGGGAAAAGGCATATGGATGGACAAGGAGCTCCACCCCCTTCTAAGCGTCCAACTGGACAGGTGAACATTGGAAACAGGGCAGGTCCCTCAACTAATCCCATGAGCAAGAAAGAAATGATGTTGGAGCGAGCCCAGATTCTGGCTGATTTGATAGCTATGGAGGAGGCAGAGCAGGCCGACGTGCGCTCAGAAAGAGTGGCTCCCACTCAGGTCTCTGATAGGCAACAGGCCAGGAGTGCTAGGCCAAATGAGGGTGTGGGACAGAATGGCGAAAACAGGATAGTCCAACGAGATCCCACTATCGTTCATGTGCCAAGTAACGACCTAAGGGCTAGCCTCACCAGAAATAGGGAGCAGGAAGCTCAATCTGATTTGAGGACGCGCTTAACAGCCAATCGAAGCCGACGTGGTTCCCCTGCCAGGACACAAAGATCAGGGTCTCATAGAGACAGGAATGGGCGCAGGTCGCCTATAGGAGGGGAAAGGCGCAGGTCGCCACTTGGAGATAACAGGCGCAGGTCGCCATCCGGGAATGAGAGGCGCAGGTCGCCCCAAAGGAATGATAGGCAAAGATCTCCAGTTAGATCGGAAAGGGCTCCTTCCCACAGAGATAGGAGAAGCAGGCAGGTGACTCCACCCAGGACCGAAGGTCAGAGGTCAAATGCTGTCCCCCCTGCTGGAGAAGATAGACCCGACGCTAGGGAGTGGCTCCAATGGAAGAGAAAGTTTGAACAATGGGAGGAGGAGAAGAAAAAGGATACTGGAAAGGTCGAACGAATTGACTTTGCTCTTCGACCTCTATCCAAGGAGATGAGAGATAGTCGACCTCCTCCTAGTTTCAGGTTGCCCCTTCTAGAGAAGTACTCAGGGTCAACTAATGCAAAGAGCCACATACAGCATCTGGAAGCCACCATGTGTTTTATAGCAAATGAGGACGACAATATGTGCAAAGCCCTCATAAGAACCCTCACAGGAGCAGCGTTGACGTGGTTCAATGGCCTGCCAGCTAGTAGCATCTCCACATGGATATGTTTGAGGACTAAATTCTTGGATCGCTTCTCGACTGCAGGAGCTCGAAAGATGACTGTCACCGACCTAAATAACTTGGTGCAGGCAAAAAATGAAAGCTCGATGAGCTACTTCACCAAGTTCAAGGAGATGGTTGATAAGATAGAGGAAGACCTCACTGATAGGGAAGTCATCAATTGCTTCCGAAACGGTATTTCCTCGGCAGACATGGATTATGAACTCACAGTTCGTACAGTCACAACTCGACAGGAGTTGTTTGAAAAGGTGTATAATGTCGCTCTAGCTGAGGAAAGGAAAGAGAAGAAGAATGGTAAGAGCCCCAAGACTGAGGTCGCCGATGATAAGAAGGACTCCAACAAGAATGGAGGAAACAATAAAAACGGCAAGAACCGGACAAGGGCTACAGAGAAGGTACCTGAGGCTTTCACTCCCCTTACGGTGAGTCGAACAGAAATCATGAATGCCGTCGAGTTGGCTCCACCTGCCCCAATGAACCCAGGCAACAAGTTCAGAAGGGACAATAGCAAGTACTGCGATTACCACAAGGACACGGGTCATCTCACGGAGGACTGCTTGGGTTTGAAGCGTATCATCCAAAGAATGGTCGAGCAGGGAAGACTCGACGCATATGTGAAGAGGCCTCAAAATGGTGGAGGCGAGCAGCCTGCAGGTGGACAACAGGGACCGAGGCAACCTAGATTGAATCTGGGGGTCATTACAGAGCAAGCAAGTAACACTGCCATCAAGCACAAGATCTTCCAACTCAGTAAAGCCCCACATGTGCCTCCAAGGAGAGATGTCAGAGATGAGGTGATTAGCTTTTACCCCCATGAGTTGGCAACCAATATGGCGGCTAGGGAGCAAGTTCTCATCATCCCAGGTCTCATAGATGGATGTACGACGAGCAGACTCTTAGTCGACACGGGGGCCTGTAAGGATATTTTGTTTTACAAGACTTTCAAAGAGATGGGTCTTAATGACGAGCAGCTTGAAAGATATGACGGCAGGTTGGAGGGCTTCACCAACCATCGAGTTGATGCTAAAGGCCAGATAGAGATCGACGTCGACCTAGGCCAGCACCCTTACAGGGTCGTATCAAAGGTACAATTTATTGTGATAGATGTGAACAGTGACTATGCTGCTATCCTTGGTATTCCTGGCCAGGTCGCACTTGGAATGGTGGCATCAATACCTCATCAGCGAGTCAAGTTCCCCACACCTGCTGGAGTAGGCTGCGTACAAGGCACAGCTCGAGCCTACCTGGACCATGTTCTTTGGGAAAGAAAGAAGAGAGAGTTAGAAATTGAGACTGCAGATGGTTACTTGAAGTTGTCCCAGTCGGTCACCAAAACTACTCGATGTCAACAATCACCAATGTGGAGAAGTCGACCTATCGCTCAAATGACGAGGTCATGATTGAGTCGACACGTCACTCTGAAACCACAGAGGTCGATCCAGATGTAGTTATGGTCGACCTAGTCCTCATAGGCAACCTATGCCTCCAGATCGACCATAACTCGGAGGCCACCACCATCACCACCAGCGAGGTTGCAAATAAACTGGATGATATGATAGCAGAAGAAGCTCCACACCTGGGGGCCGAGGAGAGACAAAGGGTCAGAGAAATCATCATTGAAACCCTGCAGTTCAGAGATTGTCCAGAGTTAGAGGCTGTAGATGAGCTAGAGTCAGTAATCACTAACCCTTCCTACCCCGACCAAAAAGTTCAAATTGGAAAGCAGCTATATGTTGAGGAGCGAGCAGAAATCATTGAGCTACTCAAGGAGAGTAATGACATCTTCGCATGGAGAGTAGAAGACATGAGGGGAATCAAGGAAGAGGTCACCGTTCACCGACTTGAAGTCAACCCGACCATAAAGCCTAGACCCCAAAAATTGAGAAGTTTTGCTCGTGATAAGGAGGAAGCCATCAAAACTGAGGTACAAAAACTTTTAAGTGCAGGGATAATCAAGGAGGCCACTCACACAACGTGGTTGGCCAATGTGGTCATGGTGAAGAAATCAAATGGCAAATGGCGGATGTGTGTCGACTTCACCACTCTAAATCTCGCCTGCCCGAAGGACAGCTACCCTCTTCCTAGAATCGACAAGCTAGTCGATTCCATTGCTGGTCACTCAACCCTCAGCTTCCTCGACGCTTACTCAGGGTACCACCAGATTAAGATGCATGAGGACGACATAGTCAAGACGGCATTTCAAGCGGCTGGAGGCATCTACTGCAACCTATCAGAGAATGGTGAACAAAGTCTTTGATTCTCAAATTGGCCGAAATATGGAGGCTTACGTAGACGATATGGTCATCAAAACTAAGGCCGGACGTCACGTAGTCCACCTAAAAGAAACATTCGCCAATTTGCGAGCAAACGACATGAAGCTCAATCCAAGCAAGTGTGTCTTTGGAGTTGCAGCTGGCAAGTTCCTGGGATTTATGGTATCTCAACGAGGCATAGAGGCTAATACGGAGAAGATAAAGGCTTTAGTCGACATGAAGGCTCCCACCAGTATCAAAGAAATGCAACGACTTAACGGGAGAGTAGCAGCTCTTGGTCGCTTCATATCTAAGTCAGCAGAGAGGTCTCTCCCCTTCTTCAAGGCATTGAGGGGGACGAAAAATTTTGAATGGACGATCGAATGTCATTCGTCGTTCCAACAGCTGAAGGATTACCTCGCTACTCCACCTCTCCTGAGTAGCCCGACCACTGGTGAAACCTTATTTGTGTATCTGTCTGTAGGAGACAAGTCGGTTGCAGCAGTCTTGATCAGAGAAGAGGAAGGGCTTCAAAAGCCAGTATACTACATCAGTAAAGCCTTATCAGATGTGGAGAGCAGGTAATACAATGCAGAAAAGGTCGCCTATGCTCTAGTCATAGCTTCAAGGAAGCTACGAGCTTATTTCTTGGCTCACCCTATTGTGGTACTGACCAATGCACCCTTGAGAAAGATATTGCACAAGCCGGAGAGTTCAGGTCGATTGCTCAATTGGTCAATTGCCCTTACTGAATTTGACATTGAATATCGACCTCGAAAGGCACTGAAGGCTCAAGCTCTAGCAGACTTCTTGGTCGAGCTTACGTTCACCAAGGAAGACGATGAGCAGCGAGTCCCAAAGGAGAAGGCTAAAGGAAAAGAACACGAGTTCCAGGCCGCCATTACTCTACCCGACGATTGCTGGAAGGTTTACTCGGATGGATCAGCAACCAAAAGTGATAGTGGAGCTGGGATTGTCTTGATCGAGCCAGAGTCTGGAACCGTGTACGAGGAATCACTAAGTTTCAAGTTTGATGCTTCCAACAACCAGGCTGAATATGAAGCCTTGATAGCAGCTATAGAATACGCCAAGTGTTTTGGAGCAACTAAAATCATGGCTTATTGTGATTCCCAACTGATAGTCAACCAGGTCAGAGGCGAGTACGAGGTGCTTAGTTCCACGCTGATTAAATACTGCGACCTGGTGAAGGAGCTAATAAAAGATTTGGAATTTTGGGAGATTCAGAGGATTGGAAGGGAAGACAACGAGCTAGCCGACCTCCTCTCGAAATTAGCCACTTCAGATGAACCACATGGTGAGCCCATCTCTTTCCTCGAAAATCCAGCTTATGAGAGGGTAAAAATTCAATGTGTAGATGATCCCTCGAGAAATTGGATTTATGAGAAGTGCTGGATCGAAGAAATGAAGGCGTACCTAGAAAGCGGCGAGCTGCCTGATGACGAGAATAAGGCTCGAGCTATCAAAAAGAAAGCTCCAAGATACGTCATTCAAGGAGGCGACCTGTTCAGAAGATCCTACACTCGACCATTGCTAAAGTGCATCCACCCTCAAGAGGTTGCCCTATTGATACATGAGGTACACAGTGGGATTTGTGGTGGACACCTGGGGGCCAGGACTCTAGCCGACAAGTTAATCACTTTGGGGTATTACTGGCCACACATGAGAGCTGACACTCACAACTTTGTTCAGCAATGTGATCAATGCCAAAGGTTTGCCAACCTTCCTCATATGCCTACAACCGAGCAGACTCCCGTGATCGCTACTTGGCCATTCGATATGTGGGGTGTCGACTTGATTGGACCCTTCCCCCCCGACCGGGGAATTTGCAAGTATGTGATCGTCGCTATCGATTATTTCACCAAGTGGGTTGAAGCCAAGCCATTAGCTCGTATCACAGAGGAGAATGCCATCAACTTCATTCATGACTTCATTTGGTGTCGGTTTGGTTTTCCTCGAGCTATAGTGTCCGACAATGGTTTACAGTTCTCCCAAACCTTCGAAGCAGAGATGAATCGAGTAGGAATCAAACATTGGAAATCTTCTGTCGCCTATCCCCAAGGCAACGGGCAAGCTGAGGCAGCGAATAAACTTGTACTATCTTCGCTCAAGACAGGACTCGTAGGTCGACGCAATAATTGGTTGGACGAACTCCCCCTTGCTCTTTGGGGCGCTCGTACAACCACTCGGGGCCTACTGGGAAACCCCTTTTGCTCTCACATATGGATCGAAGCCATGGCACCCGCCGAGCTCAGCATTTCCTATCGCTAGAGTGACTTTCTTCAATCAAGAACAGAATGATATCAACAGATTGATCGACCTGGTTCTGATCGACGAGAAGCGAGATACAGCCTACCTTCGAATGGTCAACTACAATCAGCGAACTAAAAGTTACCACGACAAGAGGGTCAAGGCAAGATCATTCCAAGTAGGAGACCACGTGTTGAGAAAGATTGAAGCAACGGGAAGGAGAACTCAGCAAAATAAGTTGTCTCCCAACTGGGAAGGTCCTTACATAGTCACTCGAGTCGTCAAGGAAGGAACCTACATGATAGCTCATCCTGGGGGAGAAGAGTTGAAACATCCTTGGCACGCCACTCACCTCATCAGATACTACTTCTAGTTTTCAGCTTCCAAGTTCAAGCTTGTTTTAGTTCTAGTTTTCAGATTAATGTAAGCGTGTTCGTACTTCAATAAGAATGCTGTTTTGTTCGACCAATGTTGTGCAATACTGGTTTTAACTAGCTCGACTCCCAGTCAGCTTAGTTCGAACGAGCTCGATTCTTAATCAGCTTTGTTCTTTTAACAAGTCCGACTCAACGTCGACTTCGTTCTTATGAGCTCGATTCTTAATCAGCTTTATTCTTTTAACAAGTCCGACTCAACGTCGACTTCGTTCTTATGAGCTCGATTCTTAATCAGCTTTATTCTTTTAACAAGTCCGACTCAACGTCGACTTCGTTCTTATGAGCTCGATTCTTAATCAGCTTTATTCTTTTAACAAGTCCGACTCATAGTCGACTTTGTTTTAATTAGCTCGACTCTTAGTCAGCTTTAGTCTCATAACAAGTCCGATCCAAGGTCGAATTCGTTCTAATGAGCTCTACCCTATGCCATCTCTAAACAGGTTCGACCTTAAATCAACCTCGTTTCTGAATTCTTACAAGGCTTAGGTCGACTCTTCCTAATATATCTAGCTCGACATATATATGCTGAAATTAAAGGCATGAAACATACAAGGATATGAAGTCAGCTAAGATTAAACATGTTTAAGTCTCCCAAAAGCGGGCTGAGACTTGCAAAAATATGATTACATGTTTCTATGCCTCCCAAAAACTGGGCCAAGGCATTCAAATAAATTTCAAAACAAAAAAGCAAAATATTGTTTAAGACTTGTTCGTTACAATTCAAACAAATGACTCAAGGGTCCAGGCCAGCATCAGTTTGGTCGTCAGTAGCAGCTCGACCTTCCCCATTCTCTCCTTGTTGCTGAGGGTCTAAAGGTTTACCCGACTCTGAATATACCTGCTCACTTTCTTCTTCCATAGTGGCGGCGTCTTCAAGCTCTTGCAAAACAACATCAAAATTTCTCTCGGCAATTGGGGGAGCTTCCCACTTCTCACAGCCGTCCTCTTGGTCTTCCTGGGCGATGAAAGCCAAATCATTCTCAAGATAGGGAACCATGGAGTGTCCACCACGGGCCGTCATGTCATATTGGGCTTCAGAGAACCAACGAGCTAACTGCTCGAGGGTAACTTCAGCCGTGGGATCTACTAAGGCCCGGCGCGCCATATGCCTTTTGCCCACCTCCAGAAAGTCTTGAGCTTTGGATACAATGGTATTATAATATTCATCGCTCTCCTTGAATTTATCAATGGCAGCTTCAGCAGCATCCTTAGCAGCAGCGGTAACAGCGGCCTGAAGGTCTTCTTGCCATTTTCCCCGTTCAAGTCGGCGCTCTTCCTGCAGCTCGATTAAGAAAGTGTCTTTCTCCTTCAGAAGCTTCGAAACTGTTGCCGCCACTCGCCCGAGTTTTCCCCAACTCCTTCTTCTCAGCATCTCTTTCTACCTCCGCCTCCTTGAGCTTGGACTCAGCAGCTTCAAGATCTACCAAGGCTTTTTTCTTGACCATCTCCATGGCGTCATATGAGTTGTCCAAGTCATTAAATTTCTCCCTTAGCTCAGACAGCTCTTGGGACTTCTTGGATAAGTCTTTAAGAGCCTGCCTCTCCCTCTCAATGGAGGCCCTCCAAGAGCATTTAACTTGCTCGACCATAGTAAGATTCTGCATCAAAGGAAATCAAAGAGGAGTTAGCTCGGAAGTCAAGTTGGTCAAGTAAAAGAGCAAGCGACTAGACTGAAAAGGAAAGTGGGAAATTACCTCGCTATGCACCATCCCAGAGCGAGCTGAGAACTCTTCAGGAGAAATCCCCTTATCTGCAAAGTGAGCCAGGAGGTCAACATCAATGGCCCTCCTAACCACTACCTGGCCCAAGCTCATATCAGGATAGCGGCGACTTAAACTGTTAACCCCATCGAGAGGAGGCACATCACTCAACCTCCTCATCCTTTCATCAAGGGACTCTTTGCTAAGGGAAGGAGAGGTTGGTGGAGGCAATTGGCTCGAAGACACAAATTTTCCCTTCTCATATCGAGACCTCTTCCTCGAGCTCAGAGGACGATCGTCATCATCTTCCTCCATGACATCATCATCAATATTGACGACGTTCTGAGGACTAACCACATTTACCCCAGCACCCGAGGTTGCAGCATTGGTGTGAATGTGTGCCCAAATTTTTGTTTTTGTTGGATTCACGCGAGTTTGAAGACATCCGGTTTAATTTGAAAAACGGAGTCGCCACGCCATTTTGATTTCCTCAAAACTTTGAAAAAAGGATTTTTATGGGTTCGGAGGTTAAGTTACCCCTTGGGAAGAACGTTTGGCGTTCACCCAAGGTGCCTTGCCGGAGCAAGTCTCCCATGATTTCATTAATCGTGCTTGCTTGCGTGCTTTCTTGTGTGCATGTGTTTGAAAATAAGGATGGAATGTCCCAAGTCATCTTCCGGACGTACAAACCATTTGTTGGTTGTCGCTCGGGATTTCTTGGAATTTATGTATTCGGGATTATGATCCCGTCCTCATCTTGTGACTTGTGATCATCGCATTTTAACCTCGGGACTTGCGTGATCGAGAGAATGACTCTCTTTGTAGTCAAAGATGAGGTTTTTTTAGAAAAGGAAGGTCCTTAGCCCATCAATCCTACACTTTAAGATGGTCGAGCTTGTATAGATGCTTCATACTCATCTTAAGTGATAATCGGAGATATAGGGTTCGAAGGTGTCCCTTTTCTAAAGAGATTATGAAACCTTTATGGAAGGAACGATGTAAAGATAGGATCTTTTACATCGGTCCATTCCTAGGTTGCTAATGGGGGAATGGGGGAAATGTATGTAAAAATGACACTTTAATGAAAAGATGACATTTTTGGGTTGCAAATGATGCACTTAATTCAAAAAAAGATCTTTATTGCAAATGATGCATAAAGATATGATTTTTATGCAAATGATGCATTTTGTTGAAGAAATTGGCATTCATTATGCAAATGATGCATAAAGATTGCATTTTGAAAAGCATATGATGCTAGTTTATGGTAAAGACATGGTCTTTAGAGCAAATGATGCTTGGAAAAGGGATTTTGAATGCAAAGGATGCATTTTGATTGAAAAGATTTGATTTTTATATGCAAAGGATGCATAAAGATGACATTTTTATTTGAAAACGGGGGTTTTAGGTGCAAAGGATGCACCTTTATGGGAAAAGACTACATTTTTATGACAAATGATGTCTAATGCATACAAAATGGGAAGGGGGGAATATGAAGATATGATCTTTAATCTACCAAGTCCCAAGCAATATAAAGACAATGCAATGAGCAATTTATAAAGCAATTAGGATGCGAGGTTAGGGCGTGCGAGGTTACCAATGGCTTCCTTCTTCTTCGGGCGGAGCTAGGAGGAGAGGTTGATCTTGGATCTTCAAGGAGGAGGGAGGGAGCTTCTTGGCCTTCTTCTTCACCTTCTTGAGCTTCCAGCAGTATTCTTCACGTATTTGGAGTGTTTGTGGGTGATTTGTTGTGTTAATTGTTGTTTTGAAATGGGTAGAGGAGGGCTCTATTTATAGGCAGTCTGGATAAGGCTAATGAAGCCGTGCGGCTAAGGACAGCAAGCTAATGCAGCCGTGCGGCATTATCCATAATGACTCAGCATTCTAGAACCATGCAAGGTGGCAAATTCTAGAACCTTTCCTCCTAATTAAGAAAAACGTGTTTCTTAATTAGGAAGGATCCCCTTCAGCCCTAAATTAATTAAAAACAGTTCCGGAATGTTTCCGGAACACTAGGAAGGTCTGGGGAATTACCGGAAAACTTACCGAAATTGCCGGGAAATTTAACCGGAAGGCATGAGCCAGATTTGGGTACTTACAGAAGCCCCTCGGCAACGTCACTTGCAAGGCGAGTGGGGTTGTCGATAGAAAAGGATCCGATCTGGCGAATGCCGAGACGGATTGGGTGACCAAGGTGGTCGAGTGGCTGAACCTCTTATGAAAGGCTACCTACGTATCCCGGAGGAATCAAGCCAGGCCGTAGTTCGGAATAGATCCGCTGGGGAATGGAGAAGAGAAACTGGTCTCTTGCTGGGGAAATAGAAGAGAGAATGACCTAGGAGGTCAAGCAATTGATCCTACTGGGGATATGCTAGGAGTGACCAAGGTGGTCAGATAACAAAGTCTCTTATGAGAGACTACTTCATCACTGAGAAGTGACGGAGGAAAAAGGGTGACCAAAGTGGTCGGATGGCTGGACCTTTTATAAAAGGCTACCTACGTATCCCGGAGGAATCAAGCCTTGATCGTAGTTCGAGCATCACTAGATAGGTAGGAACGATGTCTAGGATCCTCGAGGGTTTTGACAATTAATGGAGGCTGTCACCTGAGAAAACTGGAGCTTACGTCACTATCGAGAAGATAGAGGTAGCTAAAGTTGAGAGAAACTTGAGCGTACGTCACTATTCGGGATAGAGGTAGCTTAAGTTGAGAGAAACTTGAGCGTACGTCACTATTCGGGATAGAGGTAGCTTAAGTTGAGAGAAACTTGAGCGTACGTCACTATTCGGGATAGAGGTAGCTTAAGTTGAGAGAAACTTGAGCGTACGTCACTATTCGGGATAGAGGTAGCTTAAGTTGAGGGAAACTTGAGCGTACGTCACTATTCGGGATAGAGGTAGCTTAAGTTGAGAGAAACTTGAGCGTACGTCACTATTCGGGATAGAGGTAGCTTAAGTTGAGAGAAACTTGAGCGTACGTCACTATTCTGGATAGAGGTAGCTTAAGTTGAGAGAAACTTGAGCGTACGTCACTATTCGGGATAGAGGTAGCTTAAGTTGAGAGAAACTTGAGCGTACGTCACTATTCGGGATAGAGGTAGCTTAAGTTAAGAGAACTTAGCATACGTCACTATTCGGGATAGAGGTAAGCTAAGTTTAGAGTTTTGACAATTCGGAGGTTGTCACCTAGCATTATCCCGTTATAACGGAATTAACGGAGGCGACTGGGAAGAAAGCTTAATTGCTTAAGAGATAAGGGATATCTTCTGAAAAAGATGTTATCTTGATTAAAAGATAACGGAAATTGCATGCCCAAGTGGAAGGTACTGGGGCAGGATTGTAATTTTCTGCTCAGAGCGAATGAGGCCGCCCGGCATGAGATGGAGAAAAAGGAGCCGTACGGCTAGAGACCTGTTTTTTCCAGATTATTTAAAATCAGATTTGAACGGGCCATTAGCATTGTATTTCCGCCCAAGAACGCAGAGAGAGAGAAGAGAGGAAGAGAATTTCGAAATTCTTTCAATCCCCTTGCTTCCCTTTGATTTGAGATGGATCCGGAGGGCAATCCCATACCGAGGCAAGCAAGAAGAAACATCTCGGCGGTCGCTCGGAGGAGGAGAAAGGAACTCGTTCGAACGGAAAGAAAGTATGACTTTCTTACGCCTCCGTCGGAGCTTTACGCGGGGAGAAGAGAGCACAAATCTACGAACCCGCGTCCGGTTGGGGTAAGCATTCTTATTTTGCTCAATTCCGTCGGTTTTGATTGAATTTTGAATGATTTAGGGCTTGACCCGAATTTTAGGAATTTTCTAGGATTTTCCTAGGATTTTTGAATGATTTTGAGATATTGGTGAATAACCTATGAGGCTAAGAATATGCAATGTGCAATTTGTTTGACAAAAATAATGGGAATGACCCACTTTTTTCTCGCAAATAAAGTAAGAATGAAAAAATTGTCTAAAGTGAGACGGAGTTCTTGCATGTGCTAGAACTAGGTCAAAATTTTGAGAAAACATGATTTTGGAAGATGAAAAGGATTCATGCATGCCATTTTTGAAAGAATAATGCTTATGTGCAAAGAATTGTGAAAATTGTGATTTTGTGCTTTAGGAAAGCAATGGGACTTGACATGACACGTTTCAAGTGATGAAAGGCGCTTTTTTGATGCAAATAATGCTAGAAAAACTTTTGCGAATGCTTTTCTTTTTGAAAAACATGTGCACTTTTTGAATATATGCAAGCTTTTGAAAATGATGAATGATTGACACACTTCTTTTTGTTGTACTTGTCTACAGGAGAACAAGTCTAGAGGATGCCGGATTTTGAGAAGAATGGGGCGAACCCCAAGGATTTGGTGAGGGCTACCGGCCTGGATTCGTTCGTCGAGGCTATCGGCAGGGGTGTTCACATCACCTCTAAGATCAAGGGCTTGATCCAGGCCCTTTCTGAGTTCTGGTGGGACAGTACACATAGCTTTCACCTGAGATGGGGAGAGCTTACAGTGACTCCTGCCGATTTCACAGCTATTACTGGCCTACAGTTCACCGGGAGGCCCGTGACTTGGAGAGACCACATTACAGCTGAGGAGTTCCAGGCTTTGGTTGGATTTGAGTTGATTCCCAAGGGGCTGGGTATGGAGACACGGAATGTCGAGGTGGCAGTCCAGAACTGCATGCAGAACTTTGCTGCTAATGATGTGACTGCCCAGCAGCTGGCTAGAGCATTCGTATGGTTGATGCTATCAGTCACTATTTTTGCTAATTCTGGGACACTGGCCATGACTTGCCTCCTCGACTCTCTGGAGGATGTGGATGGGATAGGGACGGTCTCTTGGGGAGAGGCCGGATTGGCGGAGCTCTACTTCTCGTTGGACATGTACAGTCGGAACAAAGCTGCTTCCATGGACTGCTTCTCATTTGCCCTTGAGGTAGTCTCCTTTCTTTTCTCTTTTCTCTTTTCTGTCTTGAAACTTTTATGAGAGAGAGAATGACCTTTTTTGATGTTTTGAATATGCAGGCCTAGTTTTGCGAGGTGATCGGGTTCTTTCCGTGGAACCAACAGAGCGATATCACCATCTTCCCTGCTATGGTTCGCTGGAGGGGAGATGCGAGAGATAAGTTCACGGGGAAGACCCGGATCACTTTCGACTACAAAATGGTGAGGCCGGTCATCAACAAGGATGGGCACGACGGAGTGGACTTCTACCCTTTGGGCAGGTATCCGGAGATCTTGCTGGGAGATGCCATTGAGGCGACTAGGCAGAGGAGATGGCTCACTGGGCTGACTTGTGATGTCATTTACTTGGGGGACCGTTTCTCGAGGCAGCATGGCCATGTCCCTCCATTGGACGCCATTACTCCCCACGATCCTCCAGCACGGATGTTGCAGCCCAGGGATTGGCTAGAGGATGAGATTGCCAGGCACCAGGCAGTCGTGGCTGCAGAGGAGTACTTTGACATGGGTACCCCCTACGCTGTGTTTGTGGAGCAGCGCCTGAGGACGCCACAGATGCTAGTGAAGCTGGCGGTCACTCAGGGATATGGGGAGGATGAGCCTACTGACCCGCCGATCCCTCCTGCGCATCTGTCCTATGTGGTCCATGGAGTACCGAGGAGGATGAGGATACCTGTCCCCGATGCTAGGGAGCCCGAGTACACCTTGCCGCCTGACAGCACTGTAAGTTTACTTTTAGGGTCTTTCCCTTTTCAGCTTTCAGATTTTTCAGCTTTTTGCAAATTTGAGATTTTTCTGAGATTTTTCTCTTCTTTTTTCTCAGGTTCCAGCTCGCACTTATGATAGGCTGGTCAGGCAGAATAGGGGCTGGAAGGACATGTGCCGGTCCCTTTTGAGGAAGCTGGCCTGCGCTTCAAAGGTAGCGGCGGATGCACGGGAGCACAGGCGCAAGAGACGGCATGTCGGGGCACAGCGTCTACCTCATCGGCCTCGGAGTACTCTTCCAGTGCCATGCCTCGGGGGCGGGGACCCAACGCTGACATTCTGGAGCAGCTGGCTGAGTATGGGCACGATAATGTCCATCTGTCTGACGTGAGCGACCAGGAGGACTTGATGAGGGAGGCCAGCATCTATGAGCTGAGCAGCGATGAGGAGGAAGAAGAATCGGAGGCCTAGGAGGTCTCTAGAGTAGATTTGGAACAAAAACAAACAATGAACAATTTTTATGCACACTTTGTTTATTTTTTGTTTTATTCTGGCGCCGATGGGGCGAAGACATTGTATTTATGTTTTATTTGCTTTTCTAATTCATGCTTTTTCAATTTGCATATTATCTGAGCCTTGGGGCAACTTTTTTGCTTGGAATCGGGGCTGAAACTGGGCCAAAATGATTTATAATGGTATATAAATGCTTGAATGGCTTCTGGACATGTTTTTTGTACAGGTTTTGGTTGAAAAAGTGGGGTGAAAACTCCCTTGAGCAGCAACTTTGGTTGCTGCAGAATTTTTTTCTGCAGAGGGCTAATGTAGCCATGCGGATAGGTACTAAGGGTAAATAGGGCCGTGCGGCTCACAGTTCTGCAGGCGGTTATTTTTACGAATAAAAGCAAGGCTTGGCCATTTCATTTCATTTTCAACATAGACTTGTCCCAATTGTTCCCAGCACATTTTGGACCTAAAAGCACCACCTTTGATCATTTTGCGATGGAGAAGCCCGTCGGATTGCAAAGGGGAAACGAGACCGTTTTACGTCCGATCTTCAATCTTGGGTGAGACACAACTTCCAATCTCATAGGGGACTGCTTGATTCTTCCTTCAAGATCAAGTCTTTATGGCATTTGAGGGATCTCCCGCCCGATTGGGACCTTTTGAGAGCCGCGGCAAAGTTACGGGACGTCAGGAGACATGTTCTTGCTTTTCTTATAACGAGATTGTCCCGACGCATGAAGACTTCCGAGCCTTGATTGGGGGTCCCGAGATTGAGGCTATATCTATTCCGCTGATCGGAGACGTGCCGGTGGCAGTAAAGCTTACATCTTTTCTGCAGATTCCTCTGGGAGAGGCTGAGAGGATGATGGTAGCCCGGACAGGATTGACCTTTCGATATCCCGGGCAGGTTTGGGTCTCCGAGATATGGCTGCGACCACGGTGGCTATGGACGCATTCATCCTTTGCGTATTCTCTGCTCTGTTCACCGCCGAGTCCGTGGGGATCTGTCATAGTGGTCTCTTGGACATGGTTAGAGGCTGCAAGGGGGAAAGATATTGTCCCGCTGGTTTTGGGAGAGACACTTCATGGGATTGACAGGATGGCTCGGGAGACCATTTCATGAGATCCAGGAGTCCAGGCCGTGTTGACCTTATGGCTGCAGAGAGGCTCGGGGCTTTGCCGGGGCTTTGCCGACTCGGTGCCCTTGGGTGATTTCTCGGAGGGTGCACCGAGGCAACGAGGACCGAGTAGCGGGAGGCGACGATGGCTAGGCTATCCACTTTGGACATTCGTTGGTGGATACCTCATTGGAGGTTGCGGACCCGGAGGATATTTCGGGAGTCCTATCTTTGTGAGGGTTCCAGGATTCTGCTGGTCATCCTTCTACATACCTGCTTAGTATCCGGGCGGTTTGGGGCTTTACGGGAGCCATTGAGTGATTGGGAGGACATCCGGACCATGGAGGTGGTGTCATTGGACATGAGGGATCCAACCGGCTTCTCTTTCTTCTCGAGGGCTTGGACATATGCTGCTTTCCCACCCGGGGCTATCTTCGGGAGCGGGAAGAGCACCATCTTGACCACTGTCTACTTGGGTAGTACGAGAGAGAGATGGGAGCGACTCGGGTCATCTTGGAGGAGAGACGTCAAGCTTTATTGGGAGGCGGCTGCGACTCGAGCGGGACTTTGAGGGAGGCGAGGCTAAGGCGAGTCGCCATAACCCGGTCAGGTGACTTGGTCGGGGATATGGAGGCTCGGTACAAGAGGTTGTCCGAGGTCGCTCCTTTGGCGAGGCTCGAGAGGGAGGAGGTGCGGACTCGTGCTCGGATAGAGAGAGCACTTATTGACACGGGTTTGGTAGAGGCTCCAGTGAGGATACCGGAGGTCGGGATGAGGGATACCGACATCATAGATAAAAAGAGGAAGAAGACTCGACGGGGCCGAGGAAAAGGAAAAAAGACCAAAGAAGACTCAGCGAATGACGACTGACAGATCTTTTCTTAGGATTTCCTTATTGCCATTTTGCAAACACATTAGTTTATTTAGGCATTTTATTGTATTTTAGATCTTTGTAGCAGGTTAGCAGAGTTAAGAGGTAGACCGTGCTTGAACTCATCAAGAAGTTTTTAACTTGTAATGAACAAGAAATATTATCTTAGAAATTAATCAAGACACATTTCATGGAAATTCAAATGTCTTTATTGATTGGGACCCGTTTTATGAAAACTGAAATACCCTTTATTATTTAGGACGCACTTCATGGAGCTTGATTGTCCTTTTTATTGTTTAGGACACATTTCATGGAAACTTAATCGTCCTTTTTATTGTTTAGACCGAACCATATATGGTACCTCGTTCCCCTTTTACAAGAAAGACTAAGGGGTTCGGGTCTTCGTAGTTCATTACGGTGAACTATAAAAAATTTTATGTGCGGCCACTGTTTTTTGCCTAGACCGCCCTTTTTTTGGGTTTTTCCTAGTGGGCATTACTCTTTTTGCACTAAGATTTTTTTTTTTTCTCTTTTTTTTTATGTGCAACCCTGTCTTTTGCCTAGACCGCCCTTTTTGGGGTTTTCACTTAGCCGGGCATTACTCTTTTTTGCACTCTTTTTTTATATTTTTTTTATTTTATTTTATTTTATTTTTTTTATTTTTTTTAGACATAGTATCTTTTGAGCTTATCACCGTTGATTTGGGTGGACAAAGGGATTGCCGTCCAGTCTGCAAGCTTCATGGCTCCTCCCGATAGTATCTTACTGCACCACATAAGGGCCGATCCAAACGGGTTCCCATTTTCCCGGGGTTGTCTCTGGTAGGGGCTTCACTTTCAACACTAAGTCACCCTCTTTGATGTCTACGGCCTTGACCTTTTTATCAAACGCTCTGGCCATCCGCCTTTGGTAGGCTCGGGTGTGTTCCATGGCTTTTAGCCTTCTCTCGTCAAGCAGGGCTAACTCATCATGCCGGTTGCGCAACCATTCCACTTCATTGACACTGTTTTCCAGGAGGACCCTTAACGACGGGATTTCCAACTCCACTGGTAACCTTGCTTCCATCCCGTAGGTTAAGGCAAATGGAGTTTCTCCTGTAGCTGTTCGACGGACGTTACGTAGCCCCGAGTGCCAAGTGCGGCTTTTCGGGCCAATCACGACCACGGGTGGCCATCTTCCGGATGATCCGTTCGAGCGTCTTATTAGCGGCTTCCACGGATCCATTAGTCGAGGTGCATGTACGGAGACGACTTGTGGCGAGTGATCCCGAATTCGGCGGCAACCTATCGCAGTCCCCTTCAAAGTGCGACCCTTATCGAAAATGATCTCGTTGGGCACCCCATATCTGCACATTATGTTTTCTTTGATGAATTGGGCCACTTTTACGGAAGTGAGGACCTTGTAAGACTTGGCCTCTACCCACTTGGTGAAGTAGTCGATGGCTACTAGCACAAATTCATGCCCATTGCTTCCTGCCGGGCTATTTTCCCTATCACGTCAATACCCCAAGTTGCAAACGGCCAAGGAGTCGTCATGCGGTGCAAGTCATGAGGCGGGAGATGGTTGAGGTTGGCAAACCGCTGGCACTTGTCGCATGCTCGGACGTCTTTGGACACGGTCTGTTTCCATGGAAATCCGGTAGTAACCCATTATGAGGATCACTTGCATCGGGGCTCGCATTCATATGAGGACCGCGAGGACCATTGTGGACTTCGGTCATCAACTCTTTGGCCTTTTCTCGAGTGACGCACAAGAGGAGTGGTCCTTGGTACCGCTTCTTGTACGGGTTGCCTCCTAGGATGACATAATGGGAGGCCAACCTTTTCGAGCTTGCAAGCTCTTGGCTCGACTCCTTCTTTCGGTCTACCTTCTTTGTCTCTGAAAGCCGACTCTCCATCTTTGAGGAGCTGGTAAATTTGATTGTACTAGGGTTCCTTTATAGGCTCGGGTCCCGGGTCTACTTCACAAACGTAAGGCTGGGGCTTCTCTTCTACCCACTCGAAAGGGTTTTATGGCTTTTCCTCGGGGATCTCTACCAATGAGGCTAGAGTAGCTAATGCATCTAATCTGTTCTTTTCCCTTGGCAAGTAGTGGAAGGTCACTTCTCTGAACTGTCCAGTCAACTCCTCCATATGGGCATGATATCGCTGCGGGTTAGGGTCCACAGTCTTCCACTTGTTGGAAACCTGATTGATGATCGTGGTGAGTCTCCGTAAACTTCTAGCTCCTTGACATTTCATTCTAAGGCGGCTTCCAAACCAGCAATGCGAGGCTTCATACTCGGCAACATTGTTCGTGGCGGGAAGTTCAACTTGAGGGCTATGGGTGTATGCTCATCCTTCGGATCGACCGGTAGCATCCCGATACCGTTTCCTCTTTTGTTAGCGGCTCCGTCAAAGAATAAGCGCCATCGGTTTTCGGGTTCGACTGCAAAGATCCCTTCATCTGGGAATTGGGGTTCGAGGCCCTCTGTCTTCATTCTTGGGAAAGTTTGCCAGAGTGGTCGACAACGCTTGACCCTGGATAGCCTTTACGGTCACATAGTTGATGTCGTACTCTGCTAAGAAGAAGGACCACTTTGCTAGACGCATCGAGAGGGAAGGCTTATCAAAGATGTATTTGATGGGGTCCATTTTTGAGACCAAATTCACGGGGTGGGCTTGCATATAATGCTTCAACTTGCCGACTACCCGGACCGATCCTGCACAGGTCTTTTCACATCTTGAGTAATTGAGCTCACTTCCCTGCAGCTTCCGGCGACAAAGTAAATGGCATTTTCTATCCGAGAGTCTTTCTTTTCTGAGCTAGCATAACCCCAACTGCCAGTATCGGTGACGGTGAGATAGAGCAGAAGAGGTTTCGTCTATGTGGGGGCATAGCACCGGCGGGTGTACCAAGTATGCCTTGATCTGGTCAAAAGCATCCTGGCATTCTTCGGTCCATTACGTGTCTACGTTCTTCTTCATGAGCTTGAAGATGGGCTCGCATATAGTGGTCAACCGATTGTGAAACGGTGATGTCTTTGCAGGTTTTCCCATAAAGCTCTTGACTTCTGCGGGTCCGAGGTGGCCTCATATCCATAATGGCTTTGATCTTTTGGGGGTCAGCTTCGATACCTCGCTCCGTGACCATATACCCAAGCACTTTTCCCCTTGTCACTCCGAAGGTGCATTTAGCAGGGTTTAGTCTCATGGAATGTTGTCTCAGCCTCTCAAAGAATTTCCGCAGGTCAACAAAGTGCTGCCCGTCCTCGCCTTTGGAGTGGATTATCATGTCGTCTACGTAGACCTCGA
This sequence comes from Adenophora triphylla var. japonica, assembly GCA_022495995.1. Taxonomy (NCBI): domain Eukaryota; kingdom Viridiplantae; phylum Streptophyta; class Magnoliopsida; order Asterales; family Campanulaceae; genus Adenophora; species Adenophora triphylla. Next base: position 168,907 of record JAFEMH010003016.1, read on the forward strand.
TCTCCTTGTGGATCATGTCATGAAAAAGCGCGGTCGCTGCCCTTTGGTAAGTAGCCCCGGCGTTCTTAAGCCCAAATGGCATCACCGTATAACAGTAAGTTCCCCACGGCGTGGTGAAGGCTGTCTTTTCTTGGTCTTCCTCGGCCATCTTGATCTGGTTGTATCCTGCAAAGCCATCAACGAAGGATTTGACTTCGTAGTTGGCAGTGGAGTCCACCAGGATGTCTATGTTTGGCAAAGGGTAATCGTCCTTGGGGCTGGCCTTGTTCAGATCTCGGAAATCCACACAGCAGCGCACCTTCCCATTGGCCTTGGTGACGGTCACGATATTGGATAACCATGTCGGATATTCGATGACTCTGATGAATCCTACCCGCAGTAGCTTCTCAATTTCTTCTTTGACCTGTAGAGACCATTCTGGCTTGATCTTCCTCGGTTTACGCTTTCTTGGTTTAGCATCTGGTGCTAGAGGGATTCTGTGCTCTACTATCGAACTGTCTAACCCCGGCATATCCCTGTATGACCATGCAAACACGTCGACGTATTCCCTGAGCAGATCCCGTTCAACCCCCTGGAAGAAGTTTCCGATCTGTGTCTCTTTAGTTTCCTCAACAGTACCCAAGTTCACACTTGTCAAAACCTCCTCGGCAGCTTGGGCCCGGTTTTCCTCTTTTTCTGAAACCTGCTTAAAGATTTCTTTAGTGTATTGTTCATTTAGTGTGTTTGCATCTTGTTCAAATGATTCATTATTAACTGTTGTTAAGTTTTGAGTTAATTTATCATTTGTTAAGTTGGCAATAAGAGGATACTCAGAAAGATCTGTCATTTCATTCAAAATAAGGGGAAAGATGACATCGATTACATTTTGATATTCCTCAGGCGTGAGGCCTTCGGATGACTCAGAGGACTGGAATTCAAAGATTCCTGACTCAACTGTATGGACAACAGGGTGTTTGACACGACTGAGTTGAGAAGGACGAGGTACCAATCCAAGCGCTGCTATCATTTGCTGTCGGCTGGCTATCGGCCCTGAGAACGTCTCCCAATTTTTCAATGGCATTTCTGTCTTAGTTACCAAAGTGCGGGGATCAAAAGGATTCTCACCACCGTCTCCAATTACGGCAACTATCTCATCATCTGAGCTGAAGTCGATCAAATCTGGGATCTGTGCTTCTTCATCAAACAACTGTAGCAGGCCCCACTCACTGTCTTCACTACTGGCAGCTTCTATCTGGCTGATCTTCGGAAGAGCTAACTCGAAGGCGGAGAAATCCATTACCCTGGATGCTGACTCTTTGACGCTGTCTGAGTTCCCTTTGAAGACATACTCGTTCTGAACGGTAGTGGTAGCCCCAGGAATGTCTGGCAAATCAAGGAACATTCTTCGAACAGGATTGGCTGGCTTTCCCCTTACTTTCTCAAGATTCTCCAGAAGGGTTTTCTGCAAGGAGATCTGGTGATCACTTTTATCGTATTGTGTCTCGCCTTTTGTAAAATAATGGGTCAGGGATAAACTGTAGGGATGAAGCTGGACCCCTTTATCTTTTCTGCCATTTGGTTTGTACCCCAAGCCGTATCTGGTATTCTGTTCCTTTACATCGATGATAGTATTGCGACCCTGAAGTCTTCCACCCAATCCAAGTCCCGGAAGATAACCCATTTTTCTCATCATTCTCATGGCAGGAGGGATTTGATCGGAAGTAGTAGTGAGGTCAGTGCTACACACTTGTGCTTTGGAGGGAGCTACAGAGAATCCTGTCAATGCCAACCCTTCGTCATCATGTTTGATTTCCAATATCGGGATGTCTCCAGTGCTGGTTCCTTCTACCGTGACACTGTCTCCATAAATGGTGGTGATAGTACCATCATTTGACTGAAATTTGACGCACTGGTGCAAAGTAGAGGCTACCCCATTTATCTGATGGATCCAGGGTCGTCCCAGTAGAGCAGTAAATGAAATCGGAATATCAATCACTTGAAAATCGACGTCCATGACCTTTTTTCCGAACCACAGCTTGAGAGTAGCAATCCCCAAAACTGACCGTGCAGTGGAGTCATAAGCCTTAATAGTCTGACTAGAAGGCTTCAAATCTGTTGGTTTCAGGTCCAATAAGTCCATCATCTTGGCTGGCAAGACATTCATTGCAGACCCTCCATCGACTAATACCCGTGGCAATCGACGCTCTTCTAACTGGACTGTGATGTAAAGAGGTTCGTTATGACTAGCCCCATACTTTGGCAGGTCCAAGTCAGTGAAGGTAATGATGTTTCCGTAGTGGATACTTCCAATCATTTGGACGACCTCATCTGGGGTGACATCTATGGGCACCATGGTCTTGGCCAAACTTTCTTCTAGCTTCAACTTATGAGGGTATGAAGAGGTTAACAGGGACCACAAGGAGATATTGGCTTGGGTACACTTCAACTGAGTCAACACTGGATCCTCTTTGTCAGAGTCTGGCTTTTCTACTTCCAGCTTATAAGGCCTCTTATCTGTCTTTGGCTCCGAAACGGCATTCTTTTTGTCACCCTTAGGCTGCTCAATACTCATCTGTCCAGATCGAGTCATCACATAAACATTAGATTTTCCTGAGTCATTATTCCTACTGGAGGATTCTGTTAGCTCTTTCAAAGTCAGAGGCGGGCTCTTGCTGGCGTATGGCCAATTCTGCTGATTAATCTGATTAACGGCGCTACTGGAGGCGTAGGCTGCTTCTCGAATCTGATCCCAAGTTAACGGCTTTCTGACCTTCTCAGGGTTCTGACTTTCTGATTGGCTTAGCAGTGGGCTGGTTTCAGCTTTACCTTCTCCGTTTAGAGCCTTCACAGTCTCATTCAAACTTTTCAAAGTCAACATGCAACAGGAGTTATCACTTTCAGGGTTTGGAGCCTGGCAACTGGCTTTCTCATCCGGGTCCAACAATTTTTTCAACAGAGTGGGATCACATTCCTCATCACTGTCAAGCATGTCCCTTCTTTCTCTAGGGGTCAGCCTTCTGATGGCATCTTTGACATTGGCTAAACATTTTCTGAAGTGAGAAATTCCATCATCAATAAGGATTTCTGCGGGGTCAAACCTCATGGCGGGTTTCTGTTCTTCACTGTCGGGAAGGTTTTCTGGGCTTTTTGGCTTCTGGGCTAACCACTCTTCTACTGTTCCTTCCGGCACTTCGACCGTGTCTTCATCAGTATCACTGTAGTAACTCTCGCGGGAACTTTCGTCTTGACTCTGATGACCAATGAGGGCAAAAGCAGGTCGGGATACTTGGTGCCATATAAGAGGTATCTTGGACTCCTCCTTTGACTTGGGAATTACCAAGAAAACATCATTGTCGTCACAGGACATAAAGGGGACTGGGGTCGCCTCGAGACTTAAGACTCTTTCCAGGGCATCCATACACTCTTCTTCGGACAAGGTCTCAGGAGTGACTACTAACACCGTAACAGAGTCTACTCTTCCTGATGAGAGTTTGGCTTCCGCAATGCTTACGTTTTCCAGATCGGTGGGTGGAGCCCATTTTCCTCTTTCAGCTAGGGCTTCAATTAAATCCCTCCATTCACCGACCAAGTCCTTGTAAGGAGTATTGAACTCTAGGATGTAGGACTCATATACTGCCCCCTCTAAGCTAGCATCTTTCTCCTTTTCTGAGCCTTCACACAGGCTGCAAATACACTTTGAAGTGATTTCATCTCCTATTCCGGGTCGGTGGTTTCCTACCTCATCTTGCCCTTTGGGTTTCACTTCTGCTGACTCCAAGTCCATTCCCTCTACGAAACTGTCATCATCATCAGAATCCATCCATTCCTATTCTCGTTCCCGACCGATTCTTCACTACCACCGTCCGAGAGATAGGCAAATTCACAAAGGCGTTGACGAAATTAGAGAGGTCGAGGTTGGTATTGGGATTCCAAAGTAAAAGGATTTGGATTAGGCTGAAAGGAGGGAAAGAGTCCCACGGGGGGATGCAAAGGCTGTGAGGGTGTCGGGACCCTGACGGCTCGGGATGTTGGGGAAGACTGAAAAGGGACAGTCTTTGGCAAAGAATTAGGAGGGGATGGGCTATAGGCTAGCTCTGCTTCCCTAATCATCTGGTTACCCAAACCAAGCTTCTCTGTCGAATCGGACATTCTCGACTCTCTCTGGACCTGACCAAACCGAGGATTCTCGCGAACCGTTCGAGAATTTCGCGCTAACAAGTCGCCGACCCTGTTCTCACCCACTTCTTTCTCGCCGCGGAAAGGGATAGGAAAGGTTTAGACTCGGGGTAGGTGTTTGGGGCTGAAGGCTCGTGCAATATGCAAATTAGAATCTTCCAGCTTACTTAAAATGTTGTCTTTTATTAATATCTATTTGGTTGGAAAAGGGGTTTGCCCTTCTTTTTCGTAACTACACTAGATCCCGGATCGGTGGGTTCCGTCACTACGTCTATAAGCCCCTCGTATTCCACCCGTATTTTGACCTCCCGGGGTGGACGGCCGGCGAGGGTCCTATAGGGCACGCGGATCCCACTCGACCGAGAGTAAAGAACGCTCCTAACGGGTCTAGCGGGTCATAGGAACTTTCAACGCACGAGCGATGCGGATTATAGTCAAGGCAATACCGGAAAGTCTCGTCTTTCGCCTTGATAGGATTTTGGCGTAATTTCGCTTGAGCGAATGACGTTTTGACTTTCGGTAATGTCCGAGAATATAATAGGCATGGGTCGGGCGGCAAAAGCCGGATGACACAGTTGTCACATTGAACTTCGTTGCATACGCGGGCGTGAGTTAGAATCGAAGTCAATGCCGGGTCAAGATCTTGCCAATTTTTCCTTGTCGGAATTTTAGCAGAGCTTCGCTTGAGCGAAAGATCTTTTGATTTGTTGGCAAAGACTCGGTCTTGACTCTTACGCATTCCGTGCGTGTCAAGGTCAATGGTCAATGTCGGAGTTGAGATCTCGCCAATTTTTCCTTGTCGGAATTTTGGCAGAGTTCTTCTTCCGTTATGAACTAAGGCTTGACCTTTACGAGGGTATGCAACCGGGCTATATGACACGGACTAGACCAAAAACCAACCAAAAGTCACGGTTTTGAAACGTGTGACACCTGACCGTGCATTGGTCGACACCGGCCGCCATGGGGAGGTTGGGATGATTCCGTGCGCGCCGGGAGCATCGTAAGGCCGTCCGTCAGCTGGGAACCACCCTCGGGTTTGAAGGACGTGCGTGCAAAGTGTACAGGATATATCGGGTGCGCGTAGTGTGCGGTCTCCTAAAAATGTTCCTTTTGAGTTAAAACAGAGATTTTCGTAAATGTGTTTTAAAGGAATGATTTTTCGGGACGGGGAGAATGCAACACATAAGCACGTAAATTTTCCGGGAGCCCCGCCGGTCATGGAGCCGAGTAGCCCCAAGCCGCTAGGACTGCCAGATTAACCATGATTTTCCCGGTGGAATTGCCACTAAGGTCGCCCTGGTCGTAATCCAATGAGGATTGAGCCGTACGACCGCATGGATCAATTTTCCAGTTCCACTCCTTTTGCTATTTTTCGGGTTGTTTCCCGTTCAAAGTATGCACAGATTCCAAGATGCAAATGATGCAATGCATGGTAAAGAAAGCAAGCATGATTAATGAAATCGGCGACGGGAGTCTAACCCGCTCAAAGGGAAAAGCTTTCTTTTATTTTTTAAATTTTTTTTCGAAAAGGGATACTGGTACGTGGATTGTTAAACCACCGGTTATCCCAACTCCCACGTCAGGGAGTGTACAGGAAGGGTAAGTGGTTTCCACCTATATACCGAGTATCGATTTTTTTGTTTTGAAAATAAAAGCTTTTCTCCTTTGGGCTATTCCCCAGCGGAGTCGCCAAACTGTGAATGTGTGCCCAAATTTTTGTTTTTGTTGGATTCACGCGAGTTTGAAGACATCCAGTTTAATTTGAAAAACGGAGTCGCCACGCCATTTTGATTTCCTCAAAACTTTGAAAAAAGGATTTTTATGGGTTCGGAGGTTAAGTTACCCCTTGGGAAGAACGTTTGACGTTCACCCAAGGTGCCTTGCCGGAGCAAGTCTCCCATGATTTCATTAATCGTGCTTGCTTGCGTGCTTTCTTGTGTGCATGTGTTTGAAAATAAGGAGGGAATGTCCCAAGTCGTCTTCCGGACGTACAAACCATTTGTTGGTTGTCGCTCGGGATTTCTTGGAATTTATGTATTCGGGATTATGATCCCGTCCTCATCTTGTGACTTGTGATCATCGCATTTTAACCTCTGGACTTGCGTGATCGAGAGAATGACTCTCTTTGTAGTCAAAGATGAGGTTTTTTTAGAAAAGGAAGGTCCTTAGCCCATCAATCCTACACTTTAAGATGGTCGAGCTTGTATAGATGCTTCATACTCATCTTAAGTGATAATCGGAGATATAGGGTTCGAAGGTGCCCCTTTTCTAAAGAGATTATGAAACCTTTATGGAAGGAACGATGTAAAGATAGGATCTTTTACACCGGTCCATTCCTAGGTTGCTAATGGGGGAATGGGGGAAATGTATGTAAAAATGACACTTTAATGAAAAGATGACATTTTTGGGTTGCAAATGATGCACTTAATTCAAAAAAAGATCTTTATTGCAAATGATGCATAAAGATATGATTTTTATGCAAATGATGCATTTTGTTGAAGAAATTGGCATTCATTATGCAAATGATGCATAAAGATTGCATTTTGAAAAGCATATGATGCTAGTTTATGGTAAAGACATGGTCTTTAGAGCAAATGATGCTTGGAAAAGGGATTTTGAATGCAAAGGATGCATTTTGATTGAAAAGATTTGATTTTTATATGCAAAGGATGCATAAAGATGACATTTTTATTTGAAAACGGGGGTTTTAGGTGCAAAGGATGCACCTTTATGGGAAAAGACTACATTTTTATGACAAATGATGTCTAATGCATACAAAAGGGGAAGGGGGGAATATGAAGATATGATCTTTAATCTACCAAGTCCCAAGCAATATAAAGACAATGCAATGAGCAATTTATAAAGCAATTAGGATGCGAGGTTAGGGCGTGCGAGGTTACCAATGGCTTCCTTCTTCTTCGGGCGGAGCTAGGAGGAGAGGTTGATCTTGAATCTTCAAGGAGGAGGGAGGGAGCTTCTTGGCCTTCTTCTTCACCTTCTTGAGCTTCCAGCAGTATTCTTCACGTATTTGGAGTGTTTGTGGGTGATTTGTTGTGTTAATTGTTGTTTTGAAATGGGTAGAGGAGGGCTCTATTTATAGGCAGTCTGGATAAGGCTAATGAAGCCGTGCGGCTAAGGACAGCAAGCTAATGCAGCCGTGCGGCATTATCCACAATGACTCAGCATTCTAGAACCATGCAAGGTGGCAAATTCTAGAACCTTTCCTCCTAATTAAGAAAAACGTGTTTCTTAATTAGGAAGGATCCCCTTCAGCCCTAAATTAATTAAAAACAGTTCCGGAATGTTTCCGGAACACTAGGAAGGTCTGGGGAATTACCGAAAAACTTACCGAAATTGCGGAGAAATTTAACCGGAAGGCATGAGCCAGATTTGGGTACTTACAATTGGCATCAGAGATTGGGTCAGAACTCAAGCTGGGTCTAACTGACCTGTTGGACTCATCACCTCCTTCATTGACATTGGCAGAAGGGGTCCCACTCAGCGAGGGATCTTCCAACTCAACCTCTTCCATGGGGATCATCCCATCCACGTCCTTGGGCAGCAAATTGTTCCTTGCAGCAGCTTCCCTCTCTCTACTCGCCCTAGCATTGACCGCCCCATGGGCTTTCTTAGCTTTCTTCTTATCCGATACTCCCACTATTCGAACCATGGCAACTTCTTGTCTACCCAAAGAGTGAGTAACCCAATCAGGGTATACCTGACCCCTCAGTACTGGGACAAGAGGCTCCACTACCCCATCTCCAGGCATCATCCCTGCTTGGATATAGTTATATTTAGTCGTCCCTAATGACTCCTAGCTGATGGATCCGTTCTTAACCAAAGCACACAGCTTCCTATACAAAGTTTGATGCCAAGGAGGCTCCCAATAATTCTCCTCACTAATCACGTCAGACTCGCTATTTGGCAAAGGGAACTCCCATCCCAGCCTACTCTCTACAACTACCACATGGGAATTCCAACCGCTATGTTTATTGGGAAGATTGGCAAATAGCTTTGGGGAGTTGGGTTTAGAAGGAGTGCTAATCCCCCAATCAGCCTTGTCGAGCTTTGGAGCAAAAAAAATCCTTGAAGACTCTCATGCAAGGCTCATGGCCTAGAAACCTACATACCATGGCAAAGCACACTAGTACCCTGCAAGTGTTGGCCCCAAGCTGGAGGGGAAGAGCATCCATGCACTCCAGAAATTCGTTGATAAAGGGATCTAAGGGCAACCTCAACCCCGCCTCAAACTGTCCATAAAAGAAGGCCACCCTAGTGGCATCAGTAGTGAAGCTGGTACGGAACTTAGCCATAAAATCCGCCTTACTAAAGATGGTTACCCTATAATCCGCTCTACTTACTCCACAGAAATCATAAACCATGTCATATCGGGACTCCATATTTTTCTTTCCTCGAAGAGGCCTACTGGGTATATATCCTCTCTCATTCTTCCCCGGTACAACAGAGGAGCCAAACGCATCCACTATTCGAGGACTTGAAGAAGTTGAAGTTGCAACTTCACCTTGAGTCGTCATATTTGTACAAATAAAAGAGGAAGCAGGGGAGTCAGTCCTATGATCACATTCAGTCGACCTACCTAAGGGCGACCTAGACTCCCATGGAAAACCTATTCTATTTCTAAGGAAGGAAGGTTTATGGACGTCCCTAACATAAAACAAGGTGATATGGTCGAGTAGTTCATGGAACAGATGGAAAGTGACGATATTTGAATCATCGACTACTAGATTTTCAGCGTCCCCTACAACGGGCAAACCTATCTCACTGAAATTCAACTCCCACCTAGTCAAGATAGAGGCGCATTCATCCAAGGACATCACTCTCCACTCACCGTTCACGTTCTTATACACCCTACGGTTAACAGTGCAGTACCCATACCAAGCGCCAGGTTCACTACGGAAGGTTCTAGCCATGGCGAAAATAAAAACAGAGCATGAATTGCAAACCCTAAAGCAAATGTACAAGGGAAATACCTTGATTGATCACAGAGGGGGAATCCGTTACCAAAGCCGTAAACCTGGGTTAAATCTTGCTGCAATTTCGCAATTATCGCCGAGGAAGAAGAGTTTGAAGACGGTAAGAATTCGTTTCAAAGGGGGATTTTTGGTATTTATATTTTCCCAAATTTGGAATGGGAAAAGAAATTCGAAATTAATTTTCCAAAATTAAACGCTGAAGCGGTTTTCGAGTAAGACTACCAAGCGTCAGAATAGTAATCATTGCTGAAAAGCGGCGCTCCTTCATCTCTGACCGTTCATCGCCGACGTCCGGGATCATGCCACGTCATTTTGGTCGACTAAAGTATCAATATGAGTAGCGACCTGTAGTAAAGCAATTCTCATCAAAGATTTCCTTAACTTCCAAGCCGACAAAGTCAACTCGAAAGTTGGGGGCCACTGAACATACCAAAAGTGTCGAGTTGGGCCAAACGAATAAAGCCCAATCACAGGCAACCTTGACGCCCACATTCTCAATGAAGCTAGCCCAACCAGAGCAAGGCCCAAAGCCCATCTCAAGTATCCGTCGACTAAGTCCATGTCCGACCTACCAGGTCCCGACCTAACTTAGTCCGACCTCATGATCCATACTACAATTCGGGTACGAACCATGCTCTACCCGTCGCCAGTCGACTATTCCTTAAATGGCGACCTCGACCTAATCCACAAGCGTCGACCTAGCAGACGAATGTACGTGAAGTCAAACCTTTCCATAATCGATTCCCTACAAATCAGGAGCCGTTATAGGACACGTTCACATTACTTGTAACTGTCCCTAGAATCTCGGAGCTCATGTAGCACCACCAAAAATACAACGGTCATCCCCTATAAATACATCATCACTACCAACGGTGAAAGGTAACTGGCATTTTGTTATCTGAATTCATTATTCAATACATTTTGAGCTATATACACTGTTATCTTACTCTCACGCCCGAGCGTCTTCGCCGGAGACACATCCGGCTAGTCGTGGGTTCTGTTTTCAGGTCAAGGAGCCAGGTGATTGGTCCTGCCACGTGGAGGATTACTGATAAGCACAATTCCTGCAGCATCAGGTACTGAAGAAAGCTGAAGTGACTGGGAATAAGGCTGGATACGACAAACTCAATCCAAATTGGGAAGGACCTTTTCAAGTCGCCAGAATTATTAGAGAGGGGACTTACATGCTCAGGAAACCAGATGGAACAGAGCTACGAAACCCTTGGAATGTGAATCATTTAAAGCTTTATTATAAGTAAGACAAATGTAAGGCACGAAATATATCCTGTATGTTTGGCTTATTCCACTTAATGAAAAACATTTCTATGCCGTCTATGTCGCTTTCTACTTGTAAATGGGAATCTGAAAAGGACCAGCCATCATAAAAAGAACATGGACTTGGAAAACTTCTAAGCAAAATGCGGTTTAGCAAAACGCGGTTTAGCACAACGCGGCAAAATGAGGTCTAGCAAAATGCGATTTAGCAAAACGCGATTTAGCAAAATGTGGTCTAGCAAAATGAGGTTTAGCACAACGCGGTTTAGCAAAATGCGGTCTAGCAAAATGTGGTCTAGCAAAATGCGGTTTAGCGAAAGGCGATTTAGCACAATGCGGTTTGGCACCAAATGGAAAAGGATTGGCGACATGCCATATCTAAAACGGAGAAATTGGCGACACGCCATATTTAAATTAAAATTTGGCGAAATGAAACATTCTAATAATGTCATGACATGACAGCTCAACACATGTCAGGTGGCGAGCGACATCACCGAGAGAAAGCGCGAGATAAATCTCGCATGAATCATTACTGTAGCGAGATCAATCTCGCATGAATCGTTATTGTAGCGAGATCAATCTCGCAGAAATCGTTACTATAGCGAGATCAACTCTTGCTTTGAACAGGCGAGTTGATGTGTTAGCAAAATGAAGTTCACAACAGGACCAT
>JAFEMH010003016.1:182500-207500 GCA_022495995.1 Adenophora triphylla var. japonica
TTTTTCTGAAAAACAACCGAACACTGAAAAACGAGTTATTTTACGAAAAACGTTTTACGTCGAAACAAACGGAGCCTTAGTTTAGAATCACGAGGAGAATTGATCCCGATGATAAGAATAATGATATGGGGCACAAAATTTGCTTACAAAATCTTAGGTATAATGATTTATTGTTGTTTTTAATTACAGTGTAGAAAATACACTATCGATACAACCAATAAAACGTCAACTCATTTTGTTAGCAAGATTTTGTAACTTTTTTTTGTTCCCTTGGCATTGCGCCGAGGATAATTGAGTTTGCTCGTAAGAAACTTTTTCGTGTTTTTTATAATTAGCATCCAAGCAATAGTCGAGTTTGCTCAAAAGAAACTTGTTCATATTTTATTTAGCGACAGACTACACCTGAAAGGTAATTTTCAACGGAATTTGCCCCATGAGTTCCTTTTGGAACAAATCACTTTCCACTAAGTTTCTCATTGTATTAAAATGCCCCATAAGTTCTCATGTTGTATTATGTATAATACAACATTTAGTTATGCAGTAGTTTAAAATTATAATACTGCATCCGCACCACCACCTTCGCCACAGTCCAGCTCCGCCGCCGACGTCTGCTATCGCCGCATGCCTGATTCCGGTCAATTTTCGCCGGAATCCGGTCAATTTTCACCGGAATCCGGTAATTTTGGCCGGAATCCGATCGCCGAAGGTCGGAATCTGATCGTCGGTCCATGGGCTTCGGACTCCGGTCACCGGCGGCCGCCGGAATGCAATATTATGGCCTTAATTGATGTTGTATTTTCGAAACATAATAAAACATCATAATACAACATGTGGAAGAACCTTATCGGGCATTATGAAACTTTTTTAGAACTTATCGAGCATAGTCCCAATTTTCAATTTTATGATTGAAAAGTACGATGTTAAACTCATGAACCGTAAACCATGACAATGTGAATTAAGTTGAAATGAATTACTTGTGATGTTTTTGTGGTTAATTTCAATTTTCAATTTCATTGTTACTTGTGTTATTTTTGTGGTTAATTAATGATTAATAATGAAAATACGAGAGAAAGTTGCCTTAGTTAGTTAGAAATATATATTTTCAAATTAGAATTATATTTACTATATTAGAATCCTAGTTATATTAAATTTTGTTATTACCTTATTTACTTTCTTTTGTTATGTATAAATAGGTCTTTATAACATCAATAAAACTAAAAATATATTCAATATTTATCAAAGCTTAGCTTACAAAAGATACACGGTAAAATTGGCTTAGTGGAAAAAAAAATAATAATAAACACAAGTAACAAAATAAAACATTGTTTCAAACGGCCTTATTAATCATGTATCTAAGAAATGGAACAAAATTTTGGCTCACTAAATTGTTAAACAATCTAACAACTAATATGAGATTCTTGCAAATCATGAACCTCTTTATCAAGCATAAGAGATCGAGCATTGCGATTGCGAGTAGCAGGGTGTAAACGAATCGAATCTAATATCATCGTATTCAATTCGTATTCGTGAAAATATCCGTATATTCGTATTCGTTTGTTATTCGAATATAAAAATTGATTTGTATTCGATTCAAATTTGATATTCGAATATAAAAATTGATTCGTATTCGATTCGAAATTGCTCAAACCCACCACTTGACCAAACCCTAGAATCAGCCGCCACACATTTTGTAACATCAAGAAACCCCAAATTCACTCACCCATTTAGCTTTCAATCAAACCCATCTTCAAGAAACTCTAAATCCAATTACCCATTTCGATTTTGACCAAACCTATCCTCAAGAAACCCCAAATCCACTCACCCATTTCATTTTTGACCAAACCTATCATCAAGAAATACCAGAGATTTACGGGCGAATCCAAGAAGGGAGAAGGAGCGAGCGCCGTGACCGTCGTGGCCTACTTCTTCTTCGTGCGGCGTCTTCTCCCGTTCTTGGCGAATTACGGGCGAATCCAAGGAGGGAATGAGTTATGTAATTGCAGATTTGCAGGTGGCTATGGCGAAAGGGAGGAGGCAAGGAGTCGCCGGATGAAAGAGAGAGATGAGGAACACAACTGAGATGGCATCAGAGAAGAAGGCAGTAAAAGGAAGGGGGAAAGCTAGGGTTTGGAGATATGATTTTTAGAGAGTGGGACAATGTGTGTGTGTGTGTGTGTGTTTTAGAGAGAGAAGGGGATGAGAGAATTTGGGGGGGGGTTAGGGAATTTCCATTTAATTTAACTTTTACATATAATATATATATATATATATATATATATATATATATATATATATATATCGAATAATATTTGCGAATACTCGAATTGAATACCGTGAGATATTATTCGTATTCGAATACTTATCGAATCAAAATAAAAATTCGTATTCGAATATTTTGAATACGAATACCGAATACTCGAATCGAATACCGAATCGAATAAAAAAAGTTTGATTCGTTTACAACCTTAATTGCAAGGACTCATCAAACGCACTTACTAAGACTATCCCCATCAGTGACCCAACCCCAACCCAACCTCAAATAAAATATTAATTTCTCTCACTTCCATATACACAACCCCAATCTTATATAATTTATACTCCCATCAGTGACCTAACCCAATTTTATATAACTTACCTAAAATACTTATCATTTTATTTTTTAAATAATGTATTAATAATAATATTTTTAAAATTACCCGTATAATTATTAAAAATAATTACCTATACAATTATATAAAAAATTATGAATTTTGATATATTTTTATTTTTTTATTTTATATAATAATATAAATATATTAATTTTAAAAATATATTTATATAAACACATGCCACCCAATAAAAGGGTGCCATGTGTACAAAATGGTGACCCAACCATGTTGTGTTGGAGGTTGGCTGTCCAACCTAGGTTGTGACTTTCCATGCTTTTTTTTTTTTTGGTGACTCTCACAAGGAGAGTCACCGATGTAGATAGTCTAATGAGCGTTGGACGATGCTCGTCCCTTTCATAATTTCTCGCTCCCACTTTTTTGTGTGATTGAGATTAATTTGTTTTTTGTGGGACCCATTAAATTCAAAATGCATTTTGTCCATTAACCAAAAAAATGAACTGAGTTATAGGGATGACCACAGGTCGGGTTCGACCTAACCGAACCCGATTCGATCATCCAAGCATATTAATCGAACCCGAACCCGAACCGACCCAAAATGTCTGAACCCGACCCGAATTCGAACTCGACCTGATTATTCAAGCATATTAATCAAAAAACGTTGTGCTTCTTCAAGTATTTCTTTGTCAGGTACTTCAAATACCTGGGAACTCAAAAGAAGAGTCATTAACATATACCAATTCATTGAGCAATGTAAAATGCACTTGATACAAATGTGCAAGTAATTAAATGGATATTCTTGATGAAGAGAATCAAACATTTGTGATTGATTAACTATATACAATGACAGAAGAGAAGAGTTGGTTTTGGGAGAAACTAGTTTTTCTCAAATATTATAAAAAGTTCTATTTTATTTTAAAAATCGGTTCAATGATCGGTTCAAAAAGTCGGATTAGTTTGGTTTAAAATTCATGTACCGATTTTTTTAAGCTAAAAACAAGATTTTTTATAATATTTGGGGGAAACTAGTTCCCCCCAAATTTTCTGATGAGAGAAAGAAATGATACTCAAAGAGATGAAATTGAATCAAATCAAAATTAAATGGTTAATCTATTTTCGGGTTCGGGTCGGCTCGGGCACCATTGAAATACCGAATTCGAACCCAACGGATTTTAAATATGACTAACGAACCAGACTCAAACGAGTCAGATATTTTTGGGTTCGGATCGGGTCCGATAAAATTGCTATCCCTGATGAGATAGTCAAATCTTAGATTAACATAACTTGATGCAGCAAAGAATTGCTAGAACGGTTCCAAATCGCAAGCAGTAGAAAAGAAGACAATATTCAATAGAAAGTGTTTTCCCTAAAGGGACTACCAAACATAACGGTAGACCTTCACTAGTCAAGTTTTTCCCCTCCCTCTTCTTTAACACCAAATATTTTCATGCCTCTCTCTCTCTCTCTCTCTCTCTCTTTCTCTCTCTCTCCACATGTGAGTGTGTGTGTTGTATAAATAGAGAAGCAACTGCCCTTTTTGCTTTTCCAAGGAACGCCCCCAAACTCCTTCTGCTACCTCCTCTTTCCTCCCCACTACCCAATACACACCCATATATAAATACACTTCCATTCCCTCACAGTCACATACATCAAATCTCTCCCTCTCTCTCTCTCACACACACACACACTCTCTTTCTCTCACTAGATGTACACAACAGAAACGAAAGAGAAAGCTCGACATATAAAGGGTTGAAATTAATCCGCCCCACACAACTCCATAAACTGTGTTTATTCATGTAAGTTGTACTTTCATCTTCTTCCCTCCCAATCAATTGAGAAATGTGACTGCATAAAATTCAATTCACTTCTTTCAGTTTTCCTTGTTGGTTTCATTTCTAACTCACCAATGCCTTTTCTTCACATTCCCCATTAATTTCATTACTTACTACTTCAAGCAACTTTCTTTCTTCATTCTAACAAGTCACCTCCTCTGTTTCCTGAATATTGGGTTATTATTATTTTTAACCAAGTTTTCACCATCAATTACTACCTCAATCCCAAAATAAATTGCCAAAGAAGGTTTCAAATTTACCCTTGATCAAAGCAAATTTTAAAAAATTTCAGTCATTCATTTGGGGACGGAAAAAGTAATTCCATGTTTTTAAAGTTATTCTTAGTTCTGGGTATTTGAGATTTTGATTGAGATTTGAGATTTTGAAATCATACCTTTTTTGCTTTGCTTAGATCTTTCCATAAGCCATTGTTTCTGTTATAGATCAAAGTTGACTCTCTTGACTTCTTTTGGGGTTAAAGAGAGTACTATCTCAGCCCATTTTTCTCCGAATGAGTAAAATAAATACTCCCGTTCCATCCATGATAATATATAAACTTTACTTTTTGGGCGTCCCACAATAATATATACTCCTACTTTTCTAAAATGGAAAGGATTCTTTACTATTCCCTCCACTCATTCTCTCTCCTACATTATTTTAATACTCACATCACCATTATAATTTACTATTCTCTCCACTCATTCTCTCTCTTATTTTATTTTAGGAACAAACATTTAGGGACGGAGGAGGGAGTAGTACATTACATTTCCTTATTTACCAAATCCTTTAGGTATAATTAGGTGTAATGAACTAAAAAGGTGAATTGTATATTCGATAATATAAGCCAGGATTTGATCTCCAACTCTCTAAAGGTCTCACCAATCAAGAATCTTTTTTCATTTATTTGTTCATCCTTTCCACTATGTTTAAAGCCCTTAAGAAAAGAAACTTACGGTTTCAGAGAGAGCTCGCAACTGCATAACAATCATCAAATCGTGATTGTCGAATCTAATAAATTATGAGATTTTTTTTTTTTATTTTTTGTTTAATGTCGATTTGGTTCTGTTTCATTTTACCTTAATTTAAGTATTTTATAGTATAAAAATACAATTGTTATGTAACAAATGAAGACAAGTATATCCTACTCAATATCCTGTTAATTTATAATTTTAGATTATGATTCATTTATTAAATAGGAGATGTCTCCATTTCCCCTGCAACTATGGTCTTTTATATTTCCTCTCATTGAAAACTAAGTTTACACTAATTAATAAACCCCTTCTTAAAAACAAATCCATTCATTTCTTGAAAAATTTAATATCTCTTCCATTTATTCGCTTCTCTGCCTTAGACTTTCTTAGCTCATCTCCCTTAAATATGCCCTCTTAACCTCACCATACTCTCTCTCTCTCTCTCTCTCTCTCTCTCTCTCTCTCTCTAGAAAATCTGATGAAATTTCTCTTTTTCAGCTCTATACAACACTTTAATTTTGTAACCTACAAAAAATGAGAACTGAAAGCATTAAGCACTCCAAGGTATGTTTTTCTTCTTCTTCTTCTTATTTTTTTTTTTTTTTTTTGAATTTCCAATAAATATTCATCATATTAAGGGTGTGTTTGGCAACTCAATTTCAAGGGTTGAATTTGCATGAATGAAGTGATTAAATGGTAATGAAACCAAAGTTGTCAAACACGCCCTAACAGTATCATGTTTCAATGTTCATTTATATATTTTTGTAACATATTTGAATGTCCAGAAAAGTTAACACAAGAGTTGAAAATCATGCAGAATTCATGGCCAAAAGTGGTGGTGAAAAAATGGTTCAACATAAAGACCGGTGCCGATGAGTTTCATTCTGATTATGGTAACATTTATTTGAATATATATATATATATATATATATATATATATATATATATATATATTTATTATTTATTTTTTTTTGAAATTTCCATGCACTCATACTGTATTTTAAGTTTTCTGAATATTTATTTATTATATTTAGTTTTTTAAATTTTTGGGTATTTAATTTCAGCTATGGCGGATAAAAAAGAGAAGAGAAGGAAGAGTTATTCAGATGAGGGCCGTTACGCCGTCGTTCCAGAAGAATTATCAGGTGAGTTTTGGGTGCAGTGCGCAGTATTTTTGGTTTACACTATTTCATTCCTCAGCCGTCCGATTTGAAATGGTTTAGGATCTCAGGCCTATCAGAGACATTAATAGATTATAGAAGGCTTCTTTATTTGATTGGACCTTATAGGGCAAAAGTAGTTGTTAAAAACATTATACGGAGTAGTCAACTAAACTAAATTTTAACTACTACTACCTCCGCCCCGGCTGAAGTGTCCCAACTTTCTATTTTGGGCGTCTTATTTAAAATGTCTCATACCCAAAAAAGAAAAGTTTTTTCACTATTACACCCACTCATTCTCTCTCCTACTTTACTTTTACACTCACAACATTCTCTCTCCTAACTATTCCTCCCACTCATTTTCTTTCCTATTTAATTTTTCATACTCACAACATTTAAACTTTTCTCTTTCTTACATCACTTTCCTTAATTCTCGTGCAATTGTCCTTTTCGAACACTTCGGCCGGGACGGAGGGAGTATAACTTTATAGGAATTTAATTATTTTCATAATTTTTTATTTTTTTAATTATTCATAACAATTTTTAATATCTTAGAAGAAAAATCAAAATTTAGATAAGTTTGGTGAAAATTAAAGTGAACTAAAATCAAAATAACACTATTTTTTTGGTACAAATTACATAAATAGGCACTAATTATCATTTTTAATTAGGATTAACACTAATCATAGCTAAATCCTTTAGTTAATTGACAACTAGGTTAGTTTTCTGTGAGTGTATCAATTAGTGCCACGTGTTATGATTACACGAGTGCACTTGCACATTCCATAGGTAATAGTATACGTATGTTGGAATAGTAATTTAATGAATAATGTGAAAAACTAGTTTTTTTTTAAAAATGTTATAAAAAAATTAGTTTTCAGAACAGTTCATCACTTTTATTAGTTAGATTTGGTGCTTTAAAACTAATTTTTTTTTTATTTTACGAAAAAACTAATTTTTTGCAAGATTTTGCATAATTTAATCGATCGAAATGAATTAAGTAATTCTTTGATACTCTAGTTTTGTACCCTTTCAAATGACCCGTAAATTCAAATTTGAAAAGATTTTTAGTCATAATAATCGTAAATAACATGAAAACTCGATTGAAAGCCAAAATCTTGTGAAAAATTAGTTTTTTCATAGCATAAAAAAAAACTAGTTTTTAAACCCCAAGCCTAACTAATAAGATGGATTGACAATGCTAAAAACTTGTTTTTCCATAACATTTTAAGAAAACTAGTTTTTCACAATACCTACTCCGATTGAAAGGTAGAAATTATTTAACATACTTATTCTGATAACTAGAATTAATTTTCTCTATGTTTGATGTGAATTTCAACGCAGAAATACGGTTGACGCCAAAACCATGTAATCACCGTGAATCACCTAAAATATCAACTATGACGGATCATCAAAACCTCAGGTGAGGCAAGCAAGATCATTTTTTGCTCTTTCGTTAAACCGATTAGTCCATTTACTATTTACTTAAGATTATGTTAATCACAACTTGATCAAATGAGGATAAAATTAAAATTGTATTTGATTCAAATGGTAGATAAGATTATCAAAATTAGTGGCTTAGATTCATTTCATTTTTAGGTTGGACCACTTTGTGACATCAAAGTTTTTAATCTACAGTTGTATTGTGTTTATTATTCAAGATAGATTTGGTATTATGTTAGTAATATCTTGATTTAGTTGCATGAAATTAATTAATCCAATAACTTTAATTAATTATTGTTTTTCTAATCTATTATTGTCGACTTAGTTGCCTGTCCACTATTGGGTATTTGATTAGGTTTATTATATTTTCATAATTATTTCGTAATTTTACACTTCTTTCGTCCCCGATTTAAGCTTATTACTTTCTTTTTTATCTGTTCTAGTTGATTTATTACCTAAAAATGACAATGAGATTCACTTGTCATTTTCACAACAAAAACTTCATACCCACCTTCTCTCTATTACTTTACTTTCGATATTTACAACATTTACTTTTTTAAAATACTCGTGTAAAATCAAAATAAAAACGTTAAATCGGGGCGGAAGGAAGGAGTACTATTTCAAATTGGTGAATATTTTGGGTTGACTAAATAATGTTTTTGTTTCTTGTAACAGTATGTTTGTAGGGACATGGAACGTTGGAGGAAAGTCACCGCATGAGGATTTGAATTTGAGAGATTGGCTTAATTCACCTACACCAGCCGACATCTATGTTCTTGGGTATGCTACCTTCCATTACAAATTTAGTTTTCTTTTAATATAATTGAAATAAATAAATAAACTAAAGGAGTTATTAGTTATATAAAATTAAAAAAAAAAAATCATATCCTTAACATTTGCAGCCTTTGCCATTTATAATCGATTTTTCACGAGCCACCAACCATGCTAGTTGAATTTAATTTGTCAAGTTGGGTTGCATTCTTTCTTGTGCAGACTTTTCATTGATGCGACCTCAACAAGTTAACATGCTCAACAGCTCACACCTAACATGCACCACCTTCATGCGTCAAATATAATTAAATTATTTTAAAAATATATCAAGGTCAATAATCGTTGTCAAAAAAATATTGTGACCTAAATTAAACAATATTGTTACGGGTTCAACACATCGGTCGAAATAGCAGTTCTCATTAACTTAATTATAGATACAAGCTGTGATTTTCATATAGTATTTGATTTACCTCGTAGAATCCTTATCGAAAAGACTTAAAAACGAGTGTTCTAGACAGACACGACAAGATAAACTAAAGAATCCAAACGTCGTCGTCACACCTACAAGACAAAAACTTTTTTAAGTTTGAAAAGTGACTTGGTTAAGATGGGAGAATTTCTTCACTTAACTTTTTTTTACCCTCTGCTATGAAACAGGTTTCAGGAAATAGTACCTTTAAATGCTGGCAATGTCCTAGGAGCAGAGGACAAGAGCCCCGCAGCCAAGTGGATATCCTTAATCCGAGAAGCCCTAAACTCCAACCAAAATGACCAAGGAACCCCAAAATATTGCAATAATACCACCAACAACACTCATATCAAACCAAGACTCAGCTTCTCTAATCTTCTTTCTCTAGAAGATGAACTTCAAACTGAAGATTTTCAGAGATTTTTTCACATGAATAATTCAAACTCGGGTGAAGAAGGGTTGACTGATCCGATGCAGAATGGGTATTGCCTAGCGGCGAGTAAGCAAATGGTTGGGATTTTTATGTGTGTTTTTGTTCGGGCAAATTTGTATCGCGATATTTCCAGTTTGAAGGTCTCTTGTGTTGGAAGGGGCATTATGGGATACCTTGGAAATAAGGTACAAATATTGCTTGGTCTATACATATATCTAAGGGGTTATTTTTTTAGTTAGAGTAATTGATGTCTTTTTATTTTGTTTTTCTAGGGATCAATATCAATAAGTATGACATTGCATGGAACAACATTTTGCTTTGTTTGCACTCACTTGGCGTCTGGTGAGAAAGAAGGGGACGAGTATAAAAGAAATGCAGACGTTATGGAAATACTGAAGAAAACGAGGTTTTCTTCTACGTATAGAATGCTTGGAAAACCAGTTCCGCCTAATAGCATTCTAGGTCATGAGTAAGCTCCCTTTACAATTCCCTTGGTATTTCGTCAACATTTTTGCATGCTTTTGTTTATATTCTAAGTTCCCCTCGTTTATTATAATACAGTAAGGTAATCTGGCTTGGAGATCTAAATTATCGACTGTCATCAAGTTGCGGTGACACAAATGTGCTACTAAAGAAAAATGATTGGCAAGCACTTTTGGAGAAAGATCAGGTAAAAAAAAAATCACAAAAATAATATAAAGACGAATAAATGTTTTAACATTAGGTTTCTAACGGATTAATATGGGTATGATCTCCAGTTAAGGATAGAACAAAGAGCAGGCCGAATATTTAACGGATGGGAAGAAGGGAAAATTCATTTCGCCCCAACTTACAAATACCTAGCCAACTCTGACCATTATGTTGCTCAAACGTCTACGCCTAAGGAGAAGAGACGAACACCTGCTTGGTAAGATTCCAAATTCCAAATTATTATTAGCATTATTATTTGTCTTCTGCTAGATTATTTGAAACATAGATTCTTAAATTCGTGTGTTTCTGGTGTAACCAACTGGTGCATGCACTGGACCCAAGTTGTTTAAAGGACATAATATATTCCTAGCATCTAGGGTTTATATTCCCCAGCTAATTATAAATCATTGATGATTATTTAAAATCATTGTTTTTTGCTTAAAAAAAAATCCTTTGCTTTTAAGTATTGGTATAATTAAATTAAGGATAAGAGTTGATGAAGCCAAAATCGTCAATTCAGCCCAAATCCAAGCGATGATTGCTCCGGTGATTGCAAGGCCTGAAAATAAGAGAAAACACGTAAACTAAGCCGGGGCGGATCCGGCTAAAGGCCCTCCGGCGTGAGAGTAAGTTCACGGTTTGTATGTGAGAAAACAAATTGACAGAGTTTTCCCAAGGTAAAAAGTAACGTACCTAATAATGAGCCATGGGGCTTGTATTTATAGGGATGGATTGATAGAATCCATGTTGAAGTGAACTTGTAAAGAGACAAGATATAATCCTAAGAGAATTATATCTGTTAAGGAGTCATTGTTTGATTTGAAGTGGTGTTGGTAATTATAATCCTGATTGGATCATTCTTGTATGTATAATCCTTGTTGAATAAGGACTGTATAACTGCTAGCCGGAACGCCGAGGAACATAAATGTTTTACCTCGGCCTTGGCAAATAGACCGAGGTAAATGATTCTGCTTCCTCGTCATTTGGAGACTGGCCGGCATGTATATATGCCGGGGTAAATGATTTTGTTTCCTTGTCACAGTGATGAAATACCGAGGTAAGAACTTTTCTCTCCTCGTCACTTGCGACATGACGGCCCAAGCATGATGTCATAAGGCCGAGGTAAACGTTCCTCGGCATACGAGGAAGTCCTTACTCGGCCCTAATACTTGGTTATTAGGTAATATTCATGGCCCAATCCACTGGTTCTGCCCTCAGCAGTTCTACGTTCGTATCTCGGTTTATACCGTTCAAGAGTATTGTTTATGTAAAAACAAATTAATTTAGTGATTTAAAATGGGTATTTAGGTACAGTTAGGTTTGACTTATAGCATGATCAGTGGTAGTTCTTCATTTTAAAATGCTGTGGTTCCCATTTCTCTAAACAAAATTGGTCAACCACCACAATTATCATTTAATTAAAGAATAACACTTGAAATTATAATTGATAACGAGAGATTACTGAGGTAATTAGACCTTGAAAATTGAAGGAAGGACAGTACTGGTATATTATTGTTAACTAATTTCCACGTAAATGACGGTCCAACCTCAAGAAAATCACAATAATACATTTGATTATTGCAAAAGTGACCGACATACATTTTAGCCCTAGGGAACACGACAAAAATGGCACGTAAAAAATTTATGGAATAAAAAAAAATTAAAATCGCATTAAACAAGTCAATGTACTCCCTCCGTACCTCTACAAATTGCACACTTTCCTCATTGGGCGTCCCATTACAAATTGCACACTTTCTAAAATGATAAAGAATCTTTACTATTCCATCCACTCATTCTCTCTCCTACATTATTTTAATACTCACAACACCATTATAATTTACTATTTCCTCCACCTATTCTCTCTCCTATTTTACTTTTACACTCACAATATTTATATCATTATTTTTTTCCTTAATTCCCGCACAAACAGTAATTGTGCAGTTTCAAGCGGGATGAGGGAGTATGTAAATTGAAATTAACAACTAAATTATGTTAGATTTAACCAATTATTTCTTGGTTGATTTGTGATACTTGTCTTGGATTGACTGATAAATGGTGGGTGTTTGGATACAGGTGTGACAGGATACTATGGAAAGGAGAAGGGTTAAAGCAATTATGTTATGTGAGAGGTGAATCAAAGTTTTCAGACCACAGGCCAGTTTATTCCCTATTCTCAGTCCAGATTGATTCACATCTTGACCAGAACAAGGATAACATTCAACCCGTTATTACTGATCCAAACACCCTCAAATCTTGTGTGGCCAAAGTACAAGTACAAGCAGAAGAGTTGTTTTTGAGGGCGCAGAGTTGCATAGAAAGCACACCTAGGTTCTCGGTTACAGCCCAAAAAGTCACCGACCAATAAGAGCATCTCTGTTTCAACTGATATTCTGACACGTGGACCAGTATCCAAGAAGAATCTACATTTATCAAGACAAAATTACCTTAGTATACTACCGGCGGGCGATCCAACTATTATGAATTATGAACTATCGATAATCAGCCTCTAACGTCTCATATCGTTAAATCAAATATATTCACAAAAGTGATACATGTTATTTCGAACAGTTTTGAAGACAAATTGGACCGCTTATGAAGTGGGCTTGTTTGATCAGGCCCATCAGGGTGCCAATGCAATGTTGGTGTGAGATTAATTTTTGTGATAAAGTTTGAGAATCGCAACTTTTTAATGTGATATAAGAAATTAGTCAATCGTTTGTAAACTTTGTATAGTTAAATAAGTTGAGACGAAATAGGAGTAGAAGATGGGAATAGTTATGTTTTGAGTTAAGTTTGTGAAAGATTTATGCAAGTGGTACTGTTGTTACTTGAAAAAATGTACATATGGATAAAGCGTAACAACTTTGTTCAAATGTTTCACTAATTTTGGAAAAAAAAAGTTGCAATAAGAAATGTGTGTTATTTATGTAATTATTTTGAAGCTTTATTTTAATTAACTAGTAAAAGCCTATGTCCGAGGACACGTGGTATTTTTTTATTATTATTTTTATTTAATTTTTTTTATTAAAAAAAAAGGGCAATATGAGAAAGGAATAACTTAGTGAGGGCAAAATGGGAAAAAAAAAATTTGACACTATTCATTGTACTGTTCACATGGCTGAGGTGGACAGTTATGATTTATACTATAGATATCTTCTCCAAAGGAGTGTCTCAGTCGTAAAGCTAAATCTCTTTAACTAAAAAAAATCAAATTCATATCAACGGGTGCAAAAAGTTTGGTAAAAAAAATTCGAATTGGAGAGTGTCAATAGTTCAAAAATACCTATGTGATCAACACATAGGGTGTGCAAAGATCAAGGAGGGGAGGACGTTGATCCAACTCTTTATCGATACATGATATGTAGTTTTTTTATCTTAATGCCAGTCATCCCGACATTATGTTCAGCGTAGGTGTGTGTGCTAGATATCAATCCAACCGTAAAATTTCTCACCTAAATGCTGTTAAGAAAATTATTAAATATATTTTCGGGACTAGCGAATTAGGAATTTGGTTTACTAAATACACTAATACCAACTTAGTTGGGTTTAGTGACTTAGTTTGGGCAGGGGATATGGATGATAAAAAAAAAAAAGTACCGGTGGAGGTTGTTTCTTTTTAGGTAATAACCTAGTGTTATGGTACAGTCGCAAGCAAAATTGTGTTTCTCTCTCGACTGTTGAATCTGAATATTTAGCAGCCGGGAGTTATTGTTCACAATTAATATGGTTAAAACATATGCTTGATGACTATGGTCTTGATAGTAATATGACCATGTACTGTGGCAATTTAAGTACAATAAATATTTTCAAAAATCCTATACAACACTCTCGCACTAAACACATTGATATCCGCCATCATTTTCTAAGAAATTTAGTTGAAAATGATTTAATCCAAATAGAGCATATTGATATCAAACATCAACTTGTTGATATTTTGACTAAAGTCCTTGACCATGAGAGATTTTCTAGATTGAAAAAATCTCTTAGTCTGTATTTTGTATAATATGTTGTCTAAAGGTGTTGCCGTCTGTGTTGCTAACACAGACAGCAACATTGTGTAACATAAAAAAAATTATATATTCTTTAAACCCAAGGTTGCATTTACTGACATTTTTTTTTCTAGTATGGGTATATAATTAAGTTAAACATGTTGATAAAAATTTTTTTGTGTTTAAAGTGACAAAGTTACTTATTATATTGTTGATATTTAATAGGCGAATATTGTTTAAAATACTCCTAAAGTAACTCGGGGCACGGCGTTCGCTGCGACGATGTTTTTTTGCTAAACGGGAGTATAATATATTAGTTTTATACTAAGTATTAGGGACATGTAGCTCACTACTACAGTATATCCTACTTGAAAGGTATAAAACTTAATATATATATTGAACGGTATAAACCGATCTACGAACATGGGCTTGCCCGAACTTGGGCCCAACTATATTGGGCAGTGGATATTGTCTAATTATGAAGTATTAGGGCCGAGTAAGATCTTCCTCGTATGCCGAGGAACATTTATCTCGGCCTTATATCATCATTCTTGGGCCGTCATGTCGCAATTACCGAGGAGAGAAAAGTTATTAGCTCGGCATATTACCAAATGACGAGGAAACAAAATCAGTCTCCTCGGCATATCTCCGTGTCGGCCGTTCACCAAATGACGAGGAAGCAGAATCACTCTCCTCGGCCTATTTGCCAAAGGTCGAGGAAAAACATTTGCCTTCCTCGGCGTTCCGGCTAGCAGTTTACAATCCTTATTCAATAAGGTTTATACATTCATGATCCAATCAGGATTATGTTTACCAGCACCAATTCAAGTCAAACCATGACTCCTTAATGTATACAATTCTATTAGATTATATCTTATCTAATTATGAGTTCACTTCAACATGGATTCTATCAATCCATCCCTATAAATACAAGCCCTATGACTCATTATTCGGTACGTGACTTTTTACATTGGGAAAACTCTGTCCATTTGTTTTCTCAGATACAAACCGTGAACTTACTCTCACGCCGGAGGGCCTTTAGCCGGATCCGCCCCGGCTTAGTTTACGTGTTTTCTCTTATTTTCAGGCCTTGCAATCACCGGAGCAATCATCGCTTGGATTTGGGCTGTTTTGACGATTTTGGCATCATCGGTGGTTCCATTGCCGGGAAATTGACTCAAACACCCTTTGTTTGGCCTGGAAAACGCTCGCTTAAAGCCAATTTTCTTGCCGGAATTTTTCTCTCGTTGAACGGAATTTCTGGATCGCTTGGCTTTGTTCTTGACACCGCCGGAATCATCAAGTTCAGCCGGAATTTGCCCAGATTCCGTCAAAGGCGTTTTTAGCGTTAAATTCGATCCCAATTTTGGCTTGAATTTTTTTGTCTTTGGAAAAATTGCAATTGGCTGTTTGTTTTTTGTCAAATTTTGCCCTAATTTGGCCAGAAACTTGGATCTATTGGAAATTGTGATTTTTGAAAATTTGCACTTGATAATTTGCTGTTAACTTACAATGGATGGACAATTTGCAAGTGTAACTGCTGAGGAGGACCAAACCCAAATGAATGGGGCTAACACTGTAGCCGAGGAACTGCCACCTCCTCCTCCTTTACCTCAGCCTGACGCCCTTCCTCCCCTCTCCATGACCCTTCGTTCCAAGGGTCAGGTGAATGCCGAGGGAGAAGGTGCTGACCTTCCTCGTCCTACACGTACCCGCGGAAAGCAAGTAGGAAGGAAGAAAACAAAGAATGCCGACGCCGGTCAAGCGGGAGGATCTCAACCCGTTGACCGACACTCTTTGTTACATAGACAAATGGAGACTTTACAGAGGATGTATGAAACACAAGCGGCTCTTTTGCAAATGGACCCAGATCATTCCATGGCTCCATTCATTGTACCATCAATGGGCCCACCTTTGAGAAGGGAGCAGGGAGAGCAACAGGGTCCTCCCCTAAAGACCGCTGAACTGCCAATGCCAGCCCCCCGGGATTCTCCTCTTCCTCGGCATAACAATAAGCAGAAGGATCCTGTGGTTGATCTGAGAAGCCGCTTGACTCCTAGGGACGAGGAAGTAAACTCCAAGGACCTCGAGGACCCGCACTCAAACTTAAACAGCGTCCGTCCCCCGCTTCGTCTCTCGTCACGCGCACCTAAAGGCGTCCCACGTCACCTCGAGCTCGTCGTCCGAAGTCTCCTCGAGCCGGCGTCGGATTCTCCTCGTCCTCGGCACAGAGTTTGTTAGGCCGAGGACCCCGGAACCATACAGGATGATACTGGGAGGCCAAGACTTGGCACCCAGGCGTGATAAAGAACCATCAAAGAGGGGCAGCCACCGACACGATGCGGAGCATAGTAGGGTGAATGATCGTCCCAAGGACCCGTCCGTTTTCCTTGAGGATAACTGCTGCACCTCCCAATCCTAACCTCAAGATCCCAAATTTCGAGAAGTACAACGGAACCACAGACGCCAAGGACCATGTGCAAAGTTTTGAACAGACCATGAATCTCCTCACCACTGCTGATGACTTGCTCTGCAAAGCTTTTGCTAGCACCTTCTCCTAATGGCTCTATCCCTGGTTCCGTGAACGAAGAAAGGCCGCATCGATTCTTTGGAGGGGCATGAGGAGAATGTTCTTAGACCACTTTGCCACTACCGGGAAAAGGAAGATAAGATTGGCCGACTTAGCCAACATTGAGCAAGTGGAAGGGAGAGACCACCCTCGCCTATTACAACAGTTCCGAAAGATGGCGGACCAAGTTGAAGAGAGCCTTCTGATAGGGAGGTCATAGTTTGCTTCAATTCCGGCTTAAAATCGGCCCCCTTATTTATGAACTCTCGGCCGGGAACCTAAATCCAAGGCCGAACTATACAAGGTGGCTTATGCCATTTCCATGGTGAAGACAAAACGAAGAAAAGGGGAGCCGACAAGACGGAACTGAAGCGACCAACTCCCGCGGAATGACAACGGGAACAAGCAGGGTTCCAAGGGGAAGAATAGAACGAGAAGCACCGAGAAGCCGGAGTTCACCCCTCTTACAAAACCCATCTCCGAAATCATGCGGCTAGTAAACCTTCCTCCTCCTCGTCCGCCGACCGACAAGCCAAAATTCCCTCGTAACCGTAACAAGTACCGTGATTTTCACAAGGACCACGGGCACACCACCGATGGCCGTCTGGGCCCTTAAGAAGATAATCCAACAAATGGGTTGACGAGGGAAAGTTAGACCACTATGTCATGAAGAAAGATGGCAAGCGAAAGCGGAAGCAAGAGGAGAGTGAAGATGATTCCAAGAGTGAGGACGAAGATCGAAGGCCTCCTAGTGGCTAAACTACATGTGATCCGCGAAGAGGTGACTTCCACCGTAAAGCTAAGGGACCGCATCCACGAGCTAAGCAAAGTATACCATGTTCCTCGCTTGGATCCATAAAGCGGAAGAGGTCATTAGTTTTTCTCCTAATGAGCCGGGCAGGAGCCGAGCAGCCCGTGAGCAGCCTCTTGGTCATAAAGGGCCGAATTGACAATGTGGAATCGTAAAGACTACTTGTGGACACGGGGCCTCCCGTGACATCTTGTACTATTCTCGCCTTCCAACAAATGGGCTTGAAGGACACCATGCTAGAACCATATCATGGAAGGCTTGAAGGGTTCACCAACCATAAGGTTGGAGCAAAAGGGACCGTGGAGCTAGAGCTTGAAGTTGGTGACCATTCCTTCCGAGCCAAAGCTACTGTCACTTTCATAGTCATGGACTTGACTAGTGACTATCATGCAATCATAGGCATTCCAAGTCAAGCCAAACTTGGGATGGTAGCTTCCCTTCCTCACCAACGAGTTAAATTTCCCACTCGTGGCCGGCATTGGATGCGTGAGGGCAACCCCCAAAGATTTCTTGGAACATGTTGTCAAGAGCCTAAGAAGTCAAAAAGTGTAGAGATAGATACACCCGAGGAGAACATCAAGATCTCCAAATCGCAGAAGACCACCGAGACTAGCTCTAGAATGAGCTACATTCGTGAGGTATGGGAAAATGAGGAAGAGGAGCCTGTGGTCCTAGAAATTGTGGATGACCAAGGCATAACTCTAACTGTACCTGAAGAAGAGCCTATGGTCCTAGAAACTGTGGATGACCAAGGCATAGTTCTACCCATATCCGAGAAAGACCCCATTCTCGTCAATGGCCGTAACTCGGGGCCAACCATGACTTGGGAGGAACGATCTTCCAGCACATTGATAAACTTATGGAGGAAGAAGGCCTCAATATAAACGACAATGAAGGGAGGAGAATCGTAGAGATCATCATCGAATCCCCGGAATTTCGAGACTGGGACTTAAAATGAAGCCTGTAGACGACCTAGAAGAGGTAGTCATTAATCCTGACTATCCTGAACAAAAAATCAAGCTTGGAGGCCAGCTATCACAGGAAGAGAAAGAAAAAATTGTATCCCTCTTGAAAAACAGTCTCGATGTCTTTGCTTGGAGAGTCGAAGACATGAGAGGGATCAATGAAGATGTAGCCCTCCACCGCTTGGAAGTCGATCCTTTAGCAAAGACTATCTCCCAGACAAGGAGAAATTTTGCAAGGGACAAGGAGGAAGCTATAAAAGAGGAGGTGCAGAAATTACTCCGCGCCGGAATCATCCGTGAAGTCAAGTACCCCGTTTGGTTGGCCAATGTAGTTATGGTGAAGAAGCAAAATGGGAAATGGCGTATGTGCATAGACTTTACTGATCTAAACAAGGTCTGCCCCAAGGACAGCTATCCTCTCCCCAGAATTGACAAGTTGGTTGACTCCATTGCTGGACACCAAACTCTCAGCTTCCTAGATGCCTATTCAGGTTATCATCAGATAAAAATGGCGGAAGAGGACATCGAGAAAACAGCCTTCCAAACACCTGTGGGGAATTACTGCTACATCATGATGCCTTTTGGGCTCAAGAATGCGGGTGCCACTTACCAACGGATGGTAAATCATGTTTTTGCAAGTCAGATAGGTCGAAACATGGAAGCTTATATTGATGACATGGTCATAAAGACCAAGGAAGGCAGCCATGTTCCTGACCTAGAAGAGACAATTCACAACCTCCGATCAAACAACATGAAGTTGAATCCAAGCAAGTGTGTGTTCGGAGTTACTGCAGGAAAGTTCCTAGGCTTCATGGTTTCTCAAAGGGGGATTGAAGCAAACCCCGAGAAAATCAAAGCGCTCGTTGACATGAAGGAACCTACCACCATCAAGGAGGTCCAAAGACTTAATGGAAGAATCGCGGCCCTTGGAAGATTCATCGCCAAATCCGCTGAAAAGTCACTGCCTTTCTTCAAGGTATTAAAGGGTACCAAGAGCTTCTCCTGGACTCCTGAATTCTCGAAAGCATTCCTCCGGTTGAAGGAGTACTTGGGTTCCCCTCCCTTGCTCAGCAGTCCGACTACCGGTGAGATGCTGTACATCTTCCTAGCTGCCACTGAGCACGCTGTCGCAGCTGTCTTAGTTCGAAATGATGAAGGAATTCAGAAGCCCGTCTACTATGTCTCTAAGGCACTGTCTGATGTGGAAAGTAGATACTTCAATGTGGAGAAGATAGCATACGAACTAGTCATTGCTTCGAGGAAGCTGCGTGCATATTTTTCTGCACATCCTATCACCGTCTACACCAACGAACCATTAAAGAAAATCCTTCACAAGTTGGACGGCTCGGGACGTCTTCTTAATTGGTCAATCGCTCTAACGGAATTTGACATCACTTACCAGCCAAGGAAGACCCTCCTAGCACAGCCTTTGGTTGACTTCATGGTCGAGACTGCCTTTATGGCGAGCATCTCCCCACCTCCCTAAGCAAAACGCGCCGGAGTGAAAAAAGGACTCTCCCATTGAACTCCCATCCAACCGCTGGATCCCGTATACGGACGGATCGCCTACCAAGGAAAGAAGCGGAGCTGGAGTTGTACTAGCAAGCCCTAAGGAGAGTACACCATGCAAGACGCCATCCGCTTCAAGTTCCACTCGCTCTAACAATCAAGCCGAATACGAAGCTCTAATATTTGGCATTGAGTTGGCTTCCTTCTATGGAGCAACTAAGGTGGCTGCTTTCTGTGACTCCCAGCTTGTTGTCAAACAAGTAAAAGGAGAATACAACACTCAAGATGTCACCCTTGCCAAGTATAGAGACCTGGTCCTAGATATGACAAAGAAAATGGAATTTTTTGAGCTCAAGCAGATAGGCAGGGAAGACAACCAAGTCGCAGACGTTCTCTCCAAACTAGCCACCATGGACCCGTCTCCTTCGAGACCAGCCCATATGTAGTTTATGCCGAGGAACCCGCGTATGAAAGACTTCAAGTCATGCTTCCTGGACGAGGAAGAGAGATCTTTGGATCGATGACTACATTGAATACATTGAGAAGGAGAAACTCCCGAAGATGATGCTCGAGCCAAGCTTATCAAGAAGAGGTCTCCAAGGTTCGTGGTAATGAACGGAGTCCTCTACCGAAGATCTTTCACGAAGCCTCGCTAAGGTGTGTCTATCCCAAGGAAACCGAGAACCTCCCCGGCGTAAGTACATGAAGGTGTTTGCGGCGGACACCCGGGGCCGTAACCTTAGCCGACAAAATCATATCGCTAGGTTACTACCGGCCAAACCTAAGGGAAGACGCGCACGCCTACGTATTTAAAAATGTGACAAATGCCAAAGGTTCTCTCGACATTCCTAGACTACCGGCAATGAGCAAACACTCATAATACCTACGTGGCCATTTGACATGTGGGGGATCGACCTCATCGGACCCTTCCCACCCGCCCGTGGTAATTGCAAGTACGTGATAGTAGCCGCTGATTACTTCTCCAAGTGGATAGAAGCCAAGGCATTGGCCAAGATAACGGAAGAGAACGCGATCAACTTTGTCCATGACAACATCTCGGTGCAGATTTGGCCTTCCTCATACAATTGTTTTCGACCATGGACTCCAATTCTCCACGGCATTTACAAATGTAGTGGGAAGAGTCAAAGTACGCCATGCAAAATCTTCGCCAGCGTACCCCAAGGCAACGGCCAAGCGTGCCGCCAACAAACCGGTCCTAACCGCCCTCACCAAGAATCTTGAAGGTCGCGAGGGTAGATGGTTGGACGAACTTCCCTAGCTTTATGGGTCATTTCGCACAACCACCCGGGGCCAACCGGAAACCCCATTCGCACTAACCTTCGGTTCCGAGGCTACGGCACCAGGAGAGATGGCCATCCCTACAAGAAGGAACTCCCATTATGACGAGCAAGTCAACAAGGTCAATAGGCTCCTAGACCTGGACCTGATAGATGAAAAACGACTAGCTGCGCAGATGAGGATGGTGAATTACAAGCAAAGGACCAAGGCATATCATGACAAGAGGGTCATCAAAAGAGTATTCCAAGTTGGCGATTGGGTACTTAGAAAGATCGAAGCCACTGGTCGGAAGGCAGAACAGAACAAGCTCTCCCCAAATTGGGAAGGTCCCTATATCATCACTCAAGTCATTCGAGAAGGGACCTACAGATTAAGGACCAAGGAGGGGAAGGATCTCAAGCATCCGTGGCATTCCGACAACCTTAGAAAATATTATCACTAGTCTAGTTTATTTTGCAATAGATTAGCTCTTTATTTTCTGTCTTTTATTTTCGGTCTTTTGTTTTCTGCCTTTTTTTCTTTTTAGTTGATAGGATTGCAGTTCGATATAATCGCATTTCGCCTCTACGGCGCTTTTTTCCAACATGCAAAGTAAATATCAACTCTTCGCACCAAAGACCTAAGATGAGGACATTACCTCCGACTCTCCGATACGCTGCGCCCAAGACCAAGGGTCCTCCTCGCTTCGATGGCTTACACTACGCCCAAGACCAAGGGTCCTCCTTGGCACGATGGCTTACACTACGCCCAAGACCAAGGGTCCTCCTCGGCCCGATGGCTTACACTACAGCCCAAGACCAAGGGTCCTCTCGGGCCTCGATGGCTTACACTACGCCCAAGACCAAGTGGTCCTCCTCGCCTGATGGCTTACACTACAGCCAAGACCAAGGGTCCTCCTTGGCCTGATAGCTCAACACCAGCCAAGACCAAGGGTCCTCCCTGGCCTGATGGCTTACCTTACATCCTACCAAGGTTCCACCTTGGTTCAGGATTACAGGTCACATTCAAAGCCGAGGAAAACTTCCTCAGCCCAAATGACGTGCGAGTATAGTTAAAGCCGAGGAATCCTTCCTCGGCCTAACCACTTGCTCCACAAGGAACAAGGGACCTTCCTTGGATCCCACCTTCCTAAGGCTAATGCATGCCTAGCACATCAAAATATAAGCAAGATTATTGAAATAGCAAGAATCATGACAAAAGGATTTTTCATTGATATTCAAATGGAATTACAAATCCTACTGTCTATTACAAAAAGCAGAAAAGGAAAAAGCTATCCTAAGACTGCTGAGCATCCTCAAAAGGCTTTTCAAGCCAGCTGTCAGTAATAGGGCCAGGAGGAGGAAGGATCATTTGATTAGTGTGTGCATTAGTCTGCTCGGTCTCTCCTTCAACCTCTGCTTCCATGGCCTCAGGCTCCCCTGCATCCTGGATGGCCTCCACCAAGTCTTTGATATTGCCTGGGGATTTACGTGGCCGGCCTCCACACTTCCCCGCATGCCCGAGCATCCTTGGCCGCTATTAGTTCCAAGTTGCTTTCAGAAAAGGGAACAAGGGGGTGGAGAGCCCTAACTTCCTCGCTATATTGATCCCGGCATATCAACGTAGCTACTTTATTAATATCCAAGCCGGTGGAAGGGTCAGCCAGGATACTACGAGCAAGGTGAAGGTATCCATCTTCAAACATTGTGGCAGTTTGCTCATCTAAGGCATCTTGGAAGGCCGAGCTAGCCACAACGGCATCTTTGAAAGCTTGGCTATTCTTGAAGCGTGCCACAGCTTCATTCTCCCTGGCAGGAAGAGCAGCTTCCAATCCTCGGCATTTGATCTCAGCTTCCTCGGCCTTTGCACAGGCTCGGCCTTATCGCTAATGCTTTGGCCAGCTCCTCTCCTTTTAGCCGGAGATTCTCCTCGGCTTTTGCCTTCTCTTCCTCAGCCCTCTTCACCTCGGCCTCCACTTTGGCCTTGGCTGCAACGAGCTCGGCATCTTTGGCCTTCAACTGCTCAGCCAATGTAGCTGCCTTGGCTTCACTGGTCTTCAGAGCAGCCCTGGCATCAACCACTCGTTTTTCTTGGGCCTTGGCCAAGACATCTTCATAGCCGCAATCTTTGGCCATTGTGAGGAATACAGGAGGGTTAGATTGGGAAACAAACACAAGCAATATCAACAAGGAAAAGCAAGAGATCACTACCTCGGCTAACATAAGCCCCTTACGGCAAAGCAAATGGTCCCTGCTCGCCTTCCCCTTCACCAGGGTATCATACACATCTTCATCCAAGGCTCTTTGGATAGGAGCCTTACCCAGTTTCATCATATAACTCTTCCTGTCTAGCACAGGAAGGCCCTTCAAAAGAGGGACATTGGCCACCATGAGCTGAGCAAGCTCTTCAGCGTCAGCTTGGGTCTTGCAAGTTTGGATGGTCAAGGGAGGAGCATCCCCTGGATTGGAGGCCTCAACATGGGGAGTCCCATCAACGTTTGCCTTCTTGGTTGCCCGTTCCTCAGCACTAGCCACTTGGGCTCTCTTTGAGCCTGACTGCCTTTGGATGAGGGAGGCATCCTCGGTCTCCACTTCCTCGGCATGGGTGGGCTCTTCAATAACTGGCTCAGCCCGTTCCTCGGATGCTGCATCCTCGGCATTAACGTCCTGGTGCAGTTTGAGGGGAAGAGGTTTGTCACCTTGGACACCAAGTATCAAGTTACGAGCATTGGTCTCGTCTTTCCTCTCTGTTAGAGCAGACTTCTTGCTCAGCTTCCTCTTCCTCCTAATCAGTTCCTGGGGACTAAGCCTTTCCATGTTAAGAGTGTTTCTTGCGGGTGTTAAATGCGCAAGGACGAGGAAAAAATGGTTAAATACGAGCGTAAAGGAAACATTCAGAAAGTACGAGCAATAAGGATAAAGGTTTACATCCAACAATATTACTAGCTCCCAGACATTGATCGTAGGGGCTCTTTCTTGCACCTAACACAATCTTCGTGGAATACGAATCCGGGGTGTATCGTCCAATCATTGAAACGACGTCCTCTCTTGACATTGACGAGGGGAGCCACCCCGTCCTTGTTCCCCGGCATCAATCCTGCTTGGATATAGTAATGATCTGAAGATTCCACTTGTTTCCAATCTAGGACCCCTACCCTGGCAAACTCTTCTAAACGGTTGATCAAGGCTTGGGTCCACTCATATTGTTGGACAACAAACGAAGAGGTTGGATCATCACAAGGAGACTGAAACTCCCAACCTTGGCGGCTCTCTACTCGGATAACATGATTCTCCCAGCCTGGAACTTTGCTAGACATGGGAAGAAGCAACTTAGGTTTCCTATTTGCACTCCTAATAACTACGAGCCATTGTTCCTTGATAACTTGGACAATGTAGAAGTGACGGAAGGCTCCCATGGTCGGCTCATAGCCTAAACTACGGCAGAGGATGATGAAGCTAACCAGAACCCTAGTACCATTGGCTCCTAGCATGGCGGCCTTTGCCT